>QNTS01000292.1:858871-933803 GCA_003317085.1 Hucho hucho
TGACCAAATACTTATTTTCCACCATAATTTGCAAATAAATAAATTAAAAATCCTACAATGTGATTTTCTGGATTTCTTTTTCTCATTTCGTCTGTCATAGTTGAAGTGTACCTATGATGAAAATTACAGGCCTCTCTCATCTTTTTAAGTTGGAGAACTTGCACAATTGGTGGCTGACTAAATACTTTTTTGCCCCACTGTATCTAATTTCCAGTTCAAAAAGGAACAGAAAGACCTATACATAGTCCAAACTTTTCTTACATTTAGCCTACAATCAATTGGGAACCAGTAAAACAATCAATGAGTAAAATAATGTAGGTCTTCTCAATCTCAGTTGGCATATTGACTATTAACTGTTACATATTGAATAGTCAATCAATGATGTTTAGAGGTTCAGAATGTACATACGAGCACATGTGGCTACATTCATTGTGGAACCTGTAGTCACATTAACATGGTAGAGAGGCACTTCCCGCACTATTTTGCATCACCGGAAGGTGAGTGCTCCTGTCATTTTCATATTATACAATGAGGAAGACATTTAAAGGGTACATTGTTATACATTTTTGCAGTATTTCTGAATGTAGTGATTGAAGAATTGTAATTGAACAAAGAGTTGAGGGGAGTGAAATGAGGCACAATCGTGGATTTTGTGGGGACGATCGAGTGGAAAAAGGCTACAGAGACAAGTGGGAACCACAGAAACGTCTGTTATGAGTGTGGGAACTTACTGCCTCTATACAGTGTACTGTTCCCGCTGTGAGGAATGGAACAGGAAAGAGAGGAAGAAGGCATCTAAGAGAATGAGGAAAGCAGAGGTTGAGGTTGAATTTGATGAAGATGGCAATAGAAAGAGAAATGGGGGGGGGGGGGTGTTGAAGGCTGGTGGCAAGTGCAAACAAAGTGAGCATTACGCCAGGTTGAATTCTTGAGGTGTAAAAAGTTGTGTAGTGATCAAAAGAGAACCATTGCGTTCTCCTAAAAGCTTGACTGGTGCGTAAAACCCTCAAATTCAGATAAACAAAGAGGTGTAAATGGGTTCACACTAAAAAATATGTCGCATAAAGCTTACTTCATTATTCAATGTTTTTAACATTTTACAGCAACAGGAATAGCGTACACAGACATTTCGGCATTACAGCCTTCTTCAGTGTGTAGGTACAATTTTATTTAATTCAAAACCGCATTAGTAAAGAACAACAGATGAGCAGCAGGTGATTCTGCTAATCAGGGACCCCTCTGGTCTACCTGTATACAAATGAGTCACCAAAAGATACAGAATTATAGGGTATGGGAGGGGGCACGAAGGGCAACTCAGAAATCAATCGCCCCAGATGTCCGCTCACCTAAATACATCACGTCAATTCATGAGGTAGCCCACCACAATGGACATCAGGCAAAGCCATTCATAAATATGTGGGGCCAACTCATAAACAATATGCAACATCTGATATGGACAGTGTTCTTGTATAACAGTCTTAATGTGGCTTATAAGAAGGAGGCTATCTCATGAATTGATGTGATGTATTTAGGTGAACACTTTTGAACTTGGTGCTATAAGGTTCTATCTGCAGTCCAATCACACAATGCTGGGTTGTCAATAAAAAAATAATTGTATGTAAGGTGATTTGACTTATTGAGTAATGAAACAGTTCTGAGATCTAGGACGTAAAAATTAGTAATTATCTCTTTTGCAGATAGAACCTTATAGTCCGAAGTCCTTCAATATTCATATCATAGTTTCTGGTCGACTTTTTCAGAAGAATGGCCATAACTTAAAGGAAAGATTCACCCATTGAATATTATATTGTATTCGTGCATCTCTGAGTGATTTTCTATCAATTCCCGGGGTCATTTCAAGTATTGTATTTCTGCATGCTTGAACGGTGAATAGCTCAGATACACATGAAAACATGAAAAGACCCCAGGAATCGATAGAATATCGCTCAGCGATGCACAAATACGATATCACATTCAAAATGGGTGAATCTTTCCTTTAAGCTCTTTATGGTAGCAGTCATTCAATCTTCTCACTATAACAGTTGGGATAATGGGACAAAACGGAGTTAACACAGTGTCCAAAGAAGGGCCAGAAGTATACAGAATGGTGTCGTCTGCGTAGACGTAGATCAGAGAATCACCGGCAGCAAGAGCGACATCATTGATGTATACAGAGAAGAGAGTCGGCCCGAGAATTAAACCCTGTGGCACCCCCATAGAGACTGCCAGAGGTACGGACAACAGGCCCTCCGATTTGACACACTGAACTCAATCAGAGAAGTAGTTGGTGAACCAGGCGAGGGAATCATTTGAGAAACCAAGGCTGTTGAGTCTGCCAATAAGATTGTGGTGATTGACAGAGTCAAAATCCTTGGCCAGGTCAATGAAGACGGCTGCACAGTAATGTCTCTTATCGATAGCGGTTATGATATCGTTTAGGACCTTGAGTGTGGCTGAGGTGCACCCATGACCAGCTCTGAAGCCAGATTGCATAGCGGAGAAGGTACGGTGGGATTCGAAATGGTCGGTAATCTGTTTGTTAACTTGGCATTTGAAGACCTTTGAAATGCAGGGTAGGATATATATAGGTCTGTAGCAGTTTGGGTCTAGAGTGTCACCCCCTTTGTAGAGGGGGATGACCGCGGCAGCTTTCCAATCTTTGGGAATCTCAGACGACGCGAAAGAGAGGTTGAACAGGCTAGTAATAGGGGTTGCAACAATTTCGGCAGATCATTTTAGTGAGAGAGGGTCCAGATTGTCTAGCCCGGCTGATTTGTACGGGTCCAGATTTTGCAGCTCTTTCAGAACATTAGCTATCTGGATTTGGGTGAATGAGAAATGGGGGAGGCTTGGGCGAGATGCTGTGGGGAGTGCAGGCTGTTGACCGGGGTAGGGGTAGCCAGGTGGAAATCATGGCCAGCCGTAGAAAAATGCTTATTGAAGTTCTCAATTATAGACATTTCGGTGGTGACAGTATTTCCTAGCCTCAGTGCAGTGGGCAGCTGGGAGGAGGTGCTCTTATTCTCCATGGACTTTACAGTGTCCCAGAATTGTTTGGTTTGTGCTACAGGATGCACATTTCTGCTTGAAAAAGCTAGCCTTAGCTTTCCTAACTGCCTGTGTATATTGGTTCCTGGCTTCCCTGAAAAGTTGCATATCGCGAGGGCTATTCGATGCTAATGCAGAATGCCACAGGATGTTTTTGTGCTGGTCAAGGGCAGTCAAGTCTGGAGTGAACCAAGGGTCTGTTCCTGGTTCAACATTTTTTGAAAGGGGCATGCTTATTTAAGATGGTGAGGAAGGCACTCTTAACCTCTTAGGGAGCGGCTCCCGAGGTGACGGTTTTGGAGAGTCTGGCGTGCCCAAAGTAAAATGCATGCCACCCAGGCCCAGAAAATAGGATATGCACATATTTAGTACTATTGGATAGGAAACACTCTGAAGTTTCTAAGAGTGTTAAAATAATGTATGTGAGTATAACAGAAGTGATATAGCAGGCGAAAACCCAAGGAAAATACATCCGGATTTGCAGTTTTTTTGGTAAATGAGCATCTTCTCCATTGTGCCTATTGCATACAACTTTATGTAGGACTGAGACTGCAGTACCTATGGCTTCCACTAGATGTCAACAGTCAACAGTCAAAGACTGGGAATTCTAGCAGTGACCAGAATGGATAGGGACAGGAAATTGTCAGGCGACCACTTTTGTAAACTAGGTTTGACGCGCGCAAGATTGTGAACGCGCACCACTTTATTTTTCTTTCCTATCGTTCACGTTATCGTCCGGTTGGAATATTACAGCAAATATACCCAAAAGGATACCTAAGGATACATTAAAAATGATGTTTGATTTGTTTGTAGAAAGTGTATAAGTATAATGTGAACATGTTCTCTTCACAGTTCAATGGGCAACTCAACAGTGGATTTTATGATCATAACGCGCCAAACAAACTGAGATTTCTGGATATAATAAATGCGTTTTTCTAACTAAAGAAGCATGGATTGTCTTCGGTGGACACTTGGGAAGCCCTCAGCAGAAGTTCATCAAAGGTAAGCGATTTTATATTAGCAATTTTATGCGTTTTATGAGACCCGTGTTGGGTTATGGATTTATGCTAATGCATAAAAATTAGAGGTGCTACCCTCAAACAATCAAATGTTGTGCTTTCGCCGTAAAGCCTTTTTGAAATCTGACAACACTGTGATATTGCCAAGAATCAGAGCTTTTGATGACTATGCAACACTTGTATATTTATGAATGTTTAATAATTCAACTTTTGGATTTTGAATTTGGCGCCTCACATTTCACTGGATAGTGTCGGGATGAGATCAATATCCTTCCAGGATACCCGGGCCAGGTTGATTAGAAAGGAAGTGTTATAAGAGTGTTATAGGGAGCGTTTGACAGTGATGAGGGGTGGTCGTTTGACCGCAGACCCATTACGGATGCAGAATGAGGCAGTGATCGCTGAGATCTTGGTTGAAAACAGCAGAGGTGTATTTAGAGGGAAAGTTGGTTAGGATGATATCTATGAGGGTGCCTGTGTTTACTGATTTGGGGTTGTACCTGGTGGGTTCATTTGCAATTTGTGTGAGATTGAGGGCATCAAGCTTAGATTGTAGGATGGCCGGGGTGTTAAGCATGTCCCAGTTTAGGTCACCTTGCAGCACGAGCTCTGAAGATAGATGGGGGGCGATCAGTTCACATATGGTGTCAAGGGCACAGCTGGGGGCAGAGGGTGGTCTATAGCAAGCGACAACGGTGAGAGACTTGTTTCTGGAAAGGTGGATTTTTAAGAGTAGAAGCTCGAATAGTTTGGGTACAGACCTGGATAGTAAGACAGAACTCTTCAGGCTATCTCTGCAGTAGATTTCAACACCGCCCTCTTTGGCAGTTCTATCTTGTTGGAAAATTTTATAGTTAGGGATGGGATTTCAGGGTTTTTGGTGGTCTTCCTAAGCCAGGATTCAGACACGGCTAGGACATCAGGGTTGGCAGAGTGTGATAGGGCAGTGAATAAAACAAACTCAGGGAGGAGGCTTCTAATTTTAACATGCATGAAACCAAGGCTTTTACGGTTACAGAAGTCAACAAATGATAGCGCCTGGGGAGTGGGAGTGGGGCTAGGAAATGCAGGGCCTGGATTTACCTCCACATCACCAGAGGAACAGAGGAGGAGTAGGATAAGGGTACCAGATAGTGAAAGGAGAAGATTTCTGGGTACGGTAGAATAGATTCAAGGCGAAATGTACAGACAAAGGTATGGTAGGACGTGAATACAGTGGGGGTAAACCTGTGCATAGAGGGACGATGAAAGAGATATTGTCTCTAGAAATATTGTTTAAACCAGGTGATGTCTCCGCATGTGTGGGAGGTGGGACTAAAGTGTTAACTAAGGCGTATTGAGCAGGGCTAGAGGCTCTACAGTGAAATAAGGCATTAATTACTAACCAAAACAGCAACGTACAAGGCATATTGACGTTATCGAGAGGCATGCGTAGCCGAATGGTCATAGGAGTCCAGTGTGTGGCTTCAGGCAGCTAGCGGGCCGGGGCTAATAGCTAGCAGAAGGGCCTTGGAGGGACGTCGTGACAGGAGAAAGTCTGTTTTGCCCCCCTCGTGTTGTTCCGTCGGCATACGGATAGCAGGGCTCCGTGTGGTAAACCAGGCCAATTGGCAAAATATGTATAGCGGCCAAAGAATTTGTCCGATGGGCCTCTTAAGCTAACAGACCGATGTGCTCTGGACAGTTAGCGGGCCGCGGCTAGCATGCTCACAGATGGGCATATGGGGGACGTTGCGACGTCGGAGCCAGTTGAGAAAGAACCCCTAGAGCGAATCACGTCGGTGGTCCAGTCGTGATGGGTCGGCGGGGGTCCAGACCAGTTGGCAAAATAGGTATTGAAGCCCAAGGAGTGGCTGATGGACCTCTACGGCTAGCTGGGAGATGGGCCGAGCAGGCTGGCTCCTGGCTAATTGGTTCTTGATTCTTGCATGCTTCTAACACTAAGTTGACTGTGCCTTTAAACAGCTTGCAAAATTCCAGAAAATTATGTCATGGCTTTAGAAGCTTCTAATAGGGTAATTGACATCATTGGAGTCAATTGGAGGTGTACCTGTGGATGTATTTCAAGGCCTACCTTAAAACTCAGTGCCTCTTTGCTTGACATCATGGGAAAATCAAAAGCCAAGACCTCAGAAAAAATTTTGTAGACCTCCACAAGTCTGGTTCATCCTTGGGAGAAATTAACAAACGCCTGAAGGTACCACATTCATCTGTACAAACAACAGTACGCAAGTATAAACACCATGGGAGCACACAGCCACCATACCACTCAGGAAGGAGACTCATTCTGTCTCCTAGAGATGAACGTACTTTGTTGCGAGAAGTGCAAATCAATCCCAGAACAACAACAAAGGACCTTGTGAAGATGCTGGAGGAAACAGGTACAAAGTATTTATATCCACAGTAAAACGAGTCCTATATCGGCATAACCTGAAAGGCCGCTCAGCAAGGAAGAAGCAACTGCTCCAAAACCGCCATAAAAAAGACAGACTACGGTTTGCAACTGCACATGGGGACAAAGATCGTACTTTTTGGAGAATTGTCCTCTGGTCTGATGAAACAAAAATAGAACTGTTTGGCCATAATGACCATCGTTATGTTTGGAGGAAAAAGGGGGAGGCTTGCAAGCCCGAAGAACACCATCCCAACCGTGAAGCACGGGGTGGCAGCATCATGTTGTGGGGGTGCTTTGCTGCAGGAGAGACTTGTGCACCTTATGGCATCACGAGGCAAGAACATTATGTGGATATATTGAAGCAACATCTCAAGACATCAGTGAGGAAGTTAAAGCTTGGTTGCAAATGGGTCTTCCAAATGGAAAATGACCCCAAGCATACTTCCAAAGTTGTGGCAAAATGGCTTAAGGACAACAAAGTCAAGGTATTGGAGTGGCCATCACAAAGCCCTGACCTCAATTTGTAGGCAGAACTGAAAAAGCGTGTGCGAGCAAGGAGGCCTACAAACCTGACTCAGTTACACCAGCTCTGTCAGGAGGAATGGGCCAAAATTCACCCAATTTATTGTGGAAAGCTTGTGGAAGGCTACCCGAAACGTTTGACCCAAGTTAAACAATTTAAAGGCAATGCTACCAAATACTAATTGAGTGTATTTAAACTTCTGACCCACTGGGAATGTGATGAAAGAAATAAAATCTGAAATAAATCCTTCTCTCTACTATTATTCTGACATTTCACATTCTTAAAATAAAGTGGTGATCCTAACTGACCTAAGACAGGGAATTTTTACTAGGATTAAATGTCAGGAATTGTGAAAAATTGAGTTTAAATGTATTTGGCTAAGGTGTATGTAAATTCCGACTTCAATTGGTTAAATAATGTTCATTTTGTTTCATAATTTCCCTTCAATTAGCAAAAGGCTGAATGTATCTCACATGAGAAAGCATCTGAACGAGTGAAACAGCGAAACTCTGTCTCTCTATGTGTAGGCCATCTATCGGATGCTGTCTGGTCCAAACAAATATGACATTGTTGCCGCCCGTAGCATTGAATGCAATGGAAGTCAGCATTTGGCCTCCCTTGACAAAAAAGTATACAAAATTTGCCAATCAGCAGTGATCTAAATTGAGTGAGCTCAACTGTAAATGGTCCTGCCGCACCAAAATAAAGTGTTAGGGGAAGCCAGTTTGGATTTTGGCGTCACTCCTATCAAATCGCTTTGCGAGCATACATCATTGACAGAAACTATTTGAATTGTTGCATCTCGTTGTTTTGTTGTCCTCCAGTGGCTAGCTAGCTAAAATTGGCACTGACCTAAATTAGCCATGGATGGAGATAGGGATTTGGACTTGTAGTTTTACTTAATTCTCCGTACTGGCCAATGATTATAACAGCGATTCTGTTCTGATAATTAATTCATACATTGTTGTGCCCCTGGTCTGAGAGGATGGAATTTCCATATGTAGCTAAATGTAGAAGGCACATGTTAACTAACTAACTTTGCTCATGAATTGAAGTTAGGGTAGCAAGCAAGTTAGCCAGTTAGCCTAGGACAACAAAAAATAAAAGTGTGTACTGTATGACAGAGTGATGGATTGTGATAGAAAGGAGGATGCATTGGCGTTTCTCTACAAGTAGGGTGAGTCAACGTGTACACACAGTGATTTTCCCCACGCACCGCTAATGATTTTAGAACGACCTCTACCCTGGCCCGCGATGTTCAGGCCCTACCCTACTCAGGCCCGATTGCTTCTGCCAAATTTAAGGCCCTGCCCGAATCCTGAAATCAGACTTTCTCCGTTAGTAAATCCATTTGACCACAAACCTTTGAAAGGTAGTAAGTTTGGGGTCACTTAAAAATGTCCTTGCTATTGAAAGAAAAGCGAAACAATTTGACCATTGAAATAACATCAAATTGATCAGATACAGTGTAGACATTATTAATGTTGTAAATGACTACTGGAGTTGGAAACAGCAGATTTTTTATGGAATATCTACATAGGCGTACAGAGGCCCATTATCAGCAACCATCACTTTTGTGTTCCAATAGCATGTTGTGTTAGCTAATCCAAGTTTATCATTTTAAAAGGCTAATTGATCATTAGAAAACCTTTTGCAATTATGTTCACTTTATTGCTTCTTTAATCAGGACATCAGTTTTCAGCTGTGCTAACATAACTGCAAAAGGGTTTTCTAATGATCAACTAGCCTTTTAAATTATAAACTTGGATTAGCTAACACAACGTGCCATTGGAACACAGGAGTGATGGTTGCTGATAATGGGCCTCTGTATGCCTATGTAGATATTCCATAAAAAATCTGCCGTTTCTAGCTACAATAGTCATTTACAACATTAACAATGTCTACACTGTATTTCTGATCAATTTGATGTTATTTTAATGGACAAAAAAATGTATTTAAAAAACAAGGACATTTCTAAGTGACCCCAAACTTTTGAACGGTAGTGTATATAATAATAATTACAAATCCATACAGTACTTGGAGTCACAGTATCAATATAAAATTGGCAAAAATAATATTGGATACTCTACTATATAGATTTTTCCCCGATCCCTATTTCTATCACAGTGCAAGTAGTTAGGCCTATTACAACTTAAACATGTTTTCAGCGTCTTAATAAATTAATATTTAGTGCAAACATTAGATTTGCAAAAACAATCGATCAAGTATGTTGAATCCTTCACCCACTCTAGAATTACTGTTTGATAAGATAAGTCAGAGATGCGACACTGGGCTTATTATGAGTTTGTTTACAAATCTTCTTATGTAACTCATGAACAGCTATAACAGCAGCTATAACAGTGCTATAACAGCTTTAATGTAAGCTCTTTGTAGCCGTATTGACTACTATACGTAGCATCTGAATGTGTGGACTCTTTAGTCTTCATGTTCCACCCTTTGACCCTCTGTTAGTCTTCTCAGACAGTGGGAGTCCAGAAGTGACCAGCTGGATTTTTTAATTAGCAGAATTTGATTAAATACATTTTAATTATCTGGTTCTCAGTGGTGCTGTTCAGGGATGTCACGTGGCTCTTCTTTGTAATGGGGGACCGTCTGTCTCCTCAGCAAAAATAGATCAGTAAATAAAGAGGGAAATCTTCCTCTCCAGCACATACAGGACACCTACTCCTATGAACCCCTGCTTAACTAAATAGTACACATACTTGGAGCTGCAAACCTGTTTATTTGAACCCTAACCCAATGCTGACGTGGGAAAAAAGGTCCATGGCAGTACGTGCCAGGTGCTTACCCAGATGTGTATGTCATTGGTTTGAATCATTCTAGATTAATCATACACACACTTCACCCACCTTAATCAGAAGACAACTCAATAATGATACATGCTACTGAAGTCTTCTATATTTTCAATCCCTTCTCCATAAGCATATTTTGATCTTCTTGGCCATCCATACATCCCTCTATGTACAGTGTGTCTAAACAGTCACACACACAGACAGTACAACCAGTGGGGATGAATATATGAATATATCATACTTGTCCTCAGCTTTCCCTGGTTCCAAACTTCATGTGGAGATTTGTGGACAGTGATGCATAATTCAAGAGGACTGGCATCAATTATGCACCATTTATTCATGCCACAGCAATACCTAATTGATTTGATTTGATTTGCTTCATGCATAATTAAACAGCTATAGACCTTTGTTCATTTCTCTATCCCTGTATTTCCCCAGCATGACCACCATGTATTGTGTTGTTTAGTGTGTTGTGTGCATCATTACCCACACCAGTGGAGTCTACTCAGAGGAGGAAGGGGAGGACCATCCTGCTCAGTGAATTTCATAAAAATAAAATACTGAAACATTAAAAATATATTCACGTCACTAAATAATTGATTAAAACACACTGTTTTCCAATGAAGGTCTACAATAGCCTCAGCAGCACTCTGTATGGTAGCACCATGGTGTAGCCAGAGGACAGCTAGCTTCTGTCCTCCTCTGGGTAAATTGACTTCAATAAAAAACCTAGGAGACTCATGGTTCTCACCCCCTTCCATAGACTTAAACAGTAATTATGACAACTTCCGGAGGACATCCTCCAACCTATCATAGCTCTTGCAGCATAAACTGACATGTTGTCCACCCAATAAATTAATTGTATTAATTTATTGCCACCAGGGCCCGCCTGTGTAACTGCTAAACTGGTCTCTGACTGTACACTGTACTGCGTGATTGTAGTGGGTTTACTAACACGTTAGTTCTAGTAGCTATGTTGACTACGATGTGACAACGATGTAGGCTGTGTGTAGCGGTTATTGGTCATGATATGAAGATTTGGCTTAGAAAGGTTTTTTCGCCTGGTCACAGACAGCTGATGTCTCGTGCACTGAAGGGTAAAAGTGAGAGGAGGAGATTGCATAGGTAGTTGCGAGAAGGAATTACTTATACAACGAGCAAAGTGATCATGCACTTTTTATGTGGCTGCTATGAAAGTGAACTATGTTAGCGTGTGATCACGGGTGTATTCATTATGCCAATTCTGTTGAAAAACAGAAGCAAACAGAACGAAATGGGGATAAACATACCTGAATTTATCCAATAGAGACTCTCATTTGCAAGTGTTGGACTAATGATTACACCCTAGATCAGCTCGATGCAGGCAAGAGTGTGCAAGGTGGTATTGAATGCGTGCGTCACTGTCCATCACCTTGATTACTTAACGTTCTCTCAACCTGTGCACATACGTTGTAAAATTTCATTCATAGGCTAGGTTGTACAGGGAAAATGTTACTATCATTTACTAGCCTAAATCAATGGTACATTGAGCTGGGTGTATGGAATATGAATGACAGTCATCCAATACGCTGTAATAGAAATAAGGCCATGCTCATATAAAAATAAAATATCATCCTCCCTCATCTTAAACGGCATCGAACGCCACTGACACACACAGATCCCACTTGAAACACTTGTCTCATGTTGAGAATGCACAGGCCTATATCTATTTAAGTTATAATTAGGATTTGAAAATGACTTTGAATTTAGCCATACTCCAATGTAAATGTTGTATTCCTATCCTCATTGACATGAATTTACTGTTATATGAGTGTTACACAATCTAGTTTTTTAACTGGGATATGAATACAAGCACTCTCACTTCCGAAAGTCATAACAAAATCACATTTTCTTCCAAAGCAACCCTGTATTCAGGTCAGTGTTCTCCCACTTTGAAAGTCAAGTGACCTAAAAATAAAGCAATAAATACACACTGAGTTCATCCAGTCATCTCTGACTGTTCCTTGAGTCCCGAAAGGAGAGCAGGAGGAATAGAGAGTGTGGTGAAGCTAACAGAACCAATGGCTCCTCAGTTCTAATTCTGTCACTGTGTGGGTGTGTGAGAGTGTATGTGTGGTGGTATGTGTGTGTGTGCTCTCTGAGGTCAGGCTGTGTGTGTGCGAGGCTGCAGAATGATTTTCAAGGCGAGGTCATAAGGTCTCTACCATAGTGCGGTGGAAGGTGCCCAGACCCTCAGCAGAATATCAACTCTCCACCTCTTCTTGCATTTCTCTTCCATTTACATGGAGCCTCACGTCCGTCCTGGTCTTTGCCACTGGCAGGTAAAGAAAAGCGAGGGAAAATATCAGAGAGGAGTTCACACTCCATCCAGTCAGCCCAGGTCCACTTAAAGATGGGTATGATTAATAAACAAGTCAAACACACTGTACAGTATCTGACTAAACTCTTAGACAGTGCAGTGCAGAGGGAAAGGACATATGTTATCTAAAATGGCAATACATTTAGCTGTGTCTATAAATGAATTAGGATGGTGACATGTACTCAATGACATAAAAAATGTAATGAGGAAAAGTCAAGTCATTCAAGGACTTTTGATAATTATAAGTAAATAAATGTGCCGCTGCATGGTAGAGGCCTTTAAATGTATCATTCCCCATGCTTATTGTGATACACTTCAACACTGACTATCCTGTTTCTGGTCACGTCTCAGCATGGGACTTTGTGTACGTCAAGGTCAATCGCAGAGCAACAAAGGAGCAAAGCTCCAACCCATTGTGTCCCAGTGTATGACAGTCATTTATCTCCACTCTGTATTTCTGCTGTTAATCCGATTGGAGACAAAAGCCGTCATTCCCAATCACATTAACCATTTGGTCTCTTTCACTCTCAATCAATTTCAATACGAGCAACAATTTAACTTTATCGGATTGGGCACATCAACAAAAGATAATTGGTAATATCTGATTTGGGGGAGAGGGGGAAAATTAAAAAATTTGAGGCGGGGGAAGAGGATGGGGAGAAATAGACAGGAAAGATGATGGGGAAAGACAATATGGGGGGAGAGAAAGAGGTATAGCAGAGGAAGTTTATCAATTCAAATAGACTGTCTGAGCAGTGATGGGGCTCCTTGTTTCTTTGTTAGTTGTCTTGCCTGGGGTTACGAGGTTGTTGCTCAATCCTTTAAATCATGTACAACTGAATTCTGGAGATGTTTCAGCCACTGTTAGATCTTTTATTTGTCTTACCACTAAGTAAAAGGATCATCATTCCAGAAATGGGAAATGTGTTCAATTTCACCTTCTAATTTCACCGTTCAATCTCTTTTATCCTCTCTGGAAATGTGTTTCTTCAATCAAAAAGAGCAAGCAATGCAGATGCAGATGCAGAAGCACAGTGGCTAGGAAAAACTCCTTAGAAGGCAGGGACCTATGAAGAGAGGAACCAGGCTCAAGTGACACCACTTTGATTATTTGAAGGTTCATGTTTGAGATTTCAACCCAGCATTTAGAATGTGAGTTTCTGAGGCTTATAATTGTCCTCTTCTGGATGTACAGAGGGAGATTTTCATTTGGGCAAAAGACCGTCCTCTCCTCAGCTCCTCTGTCCTCTCTTCTCCGTGACCCGGAAACCAATACGTGGTCAGGTAGTGTCAATTAGCTAGTAGGCGAACAGGAGGAGTGTCCTTGCCTCCTCGATAGTCTGAAGCACAAGAGTATCCTACATGAGATCCGTCACACCCCTTTTAAATCAGCTGTTCTTTATTTGGAAAAGAAAAGCATGCACATACAGCATTTAAAAACGATATGCTACTCATCATTGTATCTATAAAATGTTTAGCACAACTAGTTACATATCTTTTTTACTACTTAACACATTTAATGTACGATTCCACCCCTATAAATGACGACGTGCGAGTGAAGGAGAATGTCATTTCATACAAGCACATTTGTTTCCAGATTTCCTCTCTTCCCCTCCTACCCTCGGTTACCATTGACCTTTTAAAAGGAGCCGAGGAGAGGATGGAGGACAGGGGAGTTGAGCAAACCAATTGAGAATTTCCCCTAGCCTCGTCGAGAACTTGGGGAAGATCTCAATTGCATCATCCTCGCGTCCTCTCTCATCTCTCCTTGTGTCCTTCTCAAAACCTATTGCATGAGAAAGCCAGAGGTCCCTCCCCTCTGACCTTCTCCTCCAATGTGTTTTGAAAAGGAGGCGAAGAGAGAGGATGCGAGGAGTACGCAATTGAGATTCTCTCCAGGCTTCCTTACTACGGAAAAAGGAGGCATGACAACAATGTTTTTGGAGGTATGGCTATATGAGACTAAGCTGTACATGGAGATTTAAGAGTACATGTGGCCATTAAGGCCAGATTGTTTTTCAAGACGTTAAAATGTTCATTTATGACCAGCAAGGTCAAATAACAACTATGGTGGCAATAGTGGGTGCACCAGTTCAACACCTTAGGAGTCAATGGGCGCATTCCTCTGCCCAGGCGTTGCTGACGCATGCCAGGTTTTACAACGCCTGGATAGGTATTTTATGTATCAACTAATCACATCATGTTCTAGCAATCTGTCAGTCGATGACATAGCCGATGACCTGCATGCAACCATTGGTTGATGTATGCAACATCTGAGCAGTTTTTTCATGCCTCAGCCATATCCCCAGAGATGCCTAGACGTGTGCGTGCTCAGGGAGCGCTTGATCCAAAGTCGGTTGAGGTGGGGGAGTAAAATGTTTTGAATAGTTGTCATAATAGTGTTAATAATAACATTTTCCTTTCTTGATACTTACCTGTTGCCGTTTGTCAGGCACACATTCATACATTGAGTCGTTTTGTGCCAACATGACATTTTAAGAGAAAAGTGGGGATAATATAGACTACCAGGCTACGTCCTGACACCACTTTGCTTTAGGGATAATATATTCTACTATTGCTGGTTTACAGACAGAAGGTATTTAAGTCAGTGGGCTTAGATGTTTCGGATGAGAAGTAAGGGAACAGACATGTATGATAGACAACTTTATGTGAAGTTTGACATCACTGAGTTTTTGACACTGAGCCAAAGTGTCTTTTCTTGTCAAATATATTTAGTTGTGTTCCCCTGTTCAATACAACAACCAATGGATTAATTCCTACTGGTTCACGCTGGGTTCATAGCCGGAAAAAGTGTCCTAGCTGTTTTTGCATAGTCGAAATTTCTCAGCGCTGTAGTTGTTCTCCCACGCCTGGCTCATTACATTGAGGTCAGTGGAGGCTCCTCAGAGGAGAAAGGGGAGAACCATCCTTCTCAGTGAATTTCATTTAAAAAAATACATATTTTTAGTTTTAGATAAAACTATACTAAATATAATCACGTAACCAAAAATGTTATTAAAACACACTATTTTGCAATGAAGGTCTACAGTAGTCACAACAGCACTCTGTAGGGCAGCACCATTGTGTAGCCGGAGGTCAGCTAGCTTCCTTCATCCTCTGTGTACGTTGACTTCATTACAAAACCTAGAAAGCTCATGGATCTCACCCCCTTCCATAGACTTAAACAGTAATTATGACAACTTCCAGAGGACGTCCTTCAACCTCTTGCAGCATGAACTGACATGTTGTCCACCCAATCAAAGGACCAGATAATTAATCTAGTACTGAAAGCATTAGCTACAGCTAGCTAGCACTGCAGTGCATAAAATGTGGTGAGTAGTTGACTCAAAGAGAGAGAAAGACAGTAGTTGAACAGTTTTGAACAAATACATTTCTTCCAAAATGAAGGAGAAGCAAGAGAGAAATAGAGAGAGATTGTCATTTTCTTTCACTTTCACTTTCAGTTTCAATTACTTAGCTATCAAATGCAGCTAGATAGTTTAGCCTACTGAAACACCCTGCTCAAACAAAGGGATGCTATGCTAGCTAGCTGTCTATGACTTTCCAACACAACACTGGAACTCTTCCAAGTCAAGGTAAGCTTTTGGTTTTACTAATTTATTGCCACCGGGCCCCGCCGGTGTAACTGCTTACTGACTGTACACTAACATCACTGCATGATTGTAGTGGGTTTACTAACGCATTAGTTCCATTAGCTATGCTGACTATGACGTTACTTTAGCTAATATGGTGACAACCATGTGGGCTGTGTGTAGCGGTTTGGCTTGGATAGGTTTTTTCACCTGGTCACATATAGCTCACATATAGCTGATGTGTTGTGCATTGAAGTCCACAAGCAACAAGCAAAGGGAGTAGGTGAGATGAGGAGAGCGCATAGATGTGAGAAGGAATACAACGTAGCTGCTATGAAAGTGAACTCTGTTTACTCAGGATTAGGAGTGTATTCATTCCTCCAATTCTGTTGAAAAATTGAACAAAACGGGGATAAACATTCATGAATTTGTCCAAACTCTTGTTTGTAAATGTTGCACTAATGATTACGCCCTATATCAGGTAGATGCAGGCCATGTGTCACTGTCTGTCACCTCAAATGAGTCTCTCAACCTGTGTGCACCTATGTTGTAAACTGTCATTCATAGGCTAGGTTGTAGCAACCTCACTATGGGTCTAGGAAAAAAATTTTTTTATGTAGTAGCCTTTTTGTATCAAGGCTCAGGAGAAAACCCAGATGCAGACAGTTTTGAGGTAACACAAGTTTATTACAGACAAGGTACAGAACGGCAGTTAGGCTCAGGGTCAGGGCAGGCAGAATGGTCAAAACCGGGAAAGCTAGAAAACAGGAACTAGAGAAAGACAGGAGCACAGGAAAACCGCTGGTAGGCTTTACGAAACAAAGCGAACTGGCAACAAACAGAGAACACAGGTATAAGTACACTGGGGATAATGGGGAAGATTGGCAATACCTGGAGGGGGGTGGAGACAAGCACTAAGACAGGTAAAACAGATCAGGGTGTGACATTTTGTTGACAATCAATACCGTTTGCCTGAATGACTAGTGCATTGTTGTATGGAGATGCTTGCCGACCTGAGGTGCTCCTTCTATTTATGTTCTCAGGGTGTTGTCGGCGGCAATTAACACAGCTTCCATTTCACCTGTGTTGTTTTAAGGTGCCTGCCAACCTGAGGTGCTTCCCACTAGGCAGCTGTGTTACCGGTGGAAGCTAACATGGCAATTTTTTTATTCCCATTATTTTATTTAAAGTAGGAGGACAGCCCATACAAGAAATAACACATATTGATAACCATCTAGATATCACCTTAATACATTTTTCTCAATGGGAAAGGCATGAACGGCAACAACACCGCAATTGTGTGGTAAGTACACTATATATACAAAAGTATGTGGACACCCATTCAAATTAGTGGATTCGGCTATTTCAGCCACACCTGTTGCTGACAGGTGTTTAACATCGAGCACACAGCCATGCAATCTCCATAGACAAACACTGACAGTAGAATGGCCTTACTGAAGAGCTCAGTGACTTTCAACATGGCACCGTCATAGGATGCCACCTTTCCAATAAGTCAGTTCGTCAAATTTCTGCCCTGCTAGAGCTGCCCCGGTCAACTGTAAGTGCTGTTATTGTGAAGTGGAAACATCTAGGAGCAACAACGGCTCAGCCGATAAGTGATAGGCCACACAAGCTCACAGAACGGGACCGCGGAGTTAACTTCGCCGCCATTGGACGCCAGTGATGAATCACGTTTCACCATCTGGCTGTCAGACGGATAAATCTGGGTTTGGCGTATACCAGGAGAACGCTACCTGCCCCAATGCATAGTGCCCGTTAAGTTTGGTGGAGGAAGAATAATGGTCTGGGGCTGTTTTTCATGGTTCTGGCTAGGCCCCTTAGTTCCATTGAAGGGAAATCTTAACGCCACAGCACACAATGTGTCATAACTCTCCTGTGACGATCTGAAGGATCAGGTTACAGTGGGTCTGCTCTACAGCGTGCTCTCTCTCGTAAAGGGGGAAAGGGTGAAGTCGGCTGTTTTATGGTCGGTCATAAAATACGCTGCCCCTATGCTCTGTAGTGTTCGAGAATGGAATGTAAACTGTGGAACACAGAGAGACCCTTGGACATCAAACCTTTGAATAATTAAACAATATTTATATTTTTGAGAATGTGGGAATGGTCCGTGGACAATTAAGGGACAGTCATGTCGAGTGTGTTTCATTTGGTGATCTCATGAAGGACAAAAAACACACATAACTGTATCTCTTAATGTGTACATTTCCCAGCTGTCAGGTTTACATCTAAATATTGTGAAACGTATGTGATTAAACATTAAACTATTTGTGAAAAGATGTAATGTGAGGTTAACCTTCTAAATGAGAGTATGGATTTTCATATAAAGTTTAACTAGTCAGTGGCCACACCCCTGTGAGCCCAGACATCGCATTAGGCGTCATAGAACTGCCCTTTCTTCCACAGAGTATGAAACCCACTTCCTACAAAATTTTCATTAAATCAGAGAACGCCGGGACGGAGTCTCCATGTTGGAATGGCTACAATTCTATAGGCCATTAGACCAGAAAATATGGCGGTGACGTTACGTGTTGAAATGGTTAGAACTACAACTCTACCAAAGTACAAGACCATACAACATGGAGCATTGGCTACACGGCTGGAAATGGTTAAACTCTGAGTCTATCGATTCACTACAGAAGTAAGAAATCCTAGGCCGTCGAACTACCAGTGTAAGGACCGACGCCGGGGATGAGAAGCAGGTACGGGGAGTCAAACATGTAACAGGAACAGACAGCACCCGGGTATACATTTGGCAATTAATGGACATTTGAACATTAATGCAGAAGCAGGGAACAGAGCGGAGAACCAGACAGATTTTGGGAAGGTAATGACAGAGGTGATTGAGTCCAGGTGAGTCCAATAATCGCTGATGCGTGTAATGGGGGGAAGGCAGGTGTGAGTAATGATGGCAGGAGTGCGCAATACTGGGGAGCCTGGCGCCATCGAGCGCCGGGGGGGAGAGCGGGAGCAGGCGTGACAACCAGTCTGCAGACGGAAATGTATGAAGCCTAGGACAAGTACCGAGAACCGCCAAAACATCTATTCTATGCGACAACCATGGTTACGCCTGACATATATCCATTATGAACACAACCAGAGATTTTCTGTCGATTGACTCTCCAGCAGACGGACCGGCGACCACAGAGAGAGACAACAAGTCATACGTAATTGCAATTTCTTTTCGAATGAGCAGCTGTTCATGTAAAGTATTAGCAATTTCTATGAGTGTAGTTATCAGCTATGAGTTTCCCGCTCTTGGGCGGTCCACACCCCCTTTTCTTCATCTACTAAGTCATCATACCGGTTTAGCACACTAGGGACCTATCAATGCATTGTGTTAGTAACCAATATATATCAAATCAAATCCAATTTTATTTGTCACATGCGCTGAATACAACAGGTGCAGACCATACAGTGAAATGCTTACTTACAAGACCTTAACCAACAATGCAATTTTAAGAAAATACCCCAAAAAAGTCAGAGATAAGAATATCAAATAATTAAAGAGCAGCAGTAAATAACAATAGCGGGGCTATATACAGGGGGTACAGGTACAGAGTCAATGTCAATGTGCGGGAGCACCGGTCTTGAGGTAATTGAGGTAATATGAACATGTAGGTAGAGTTATTAAAGTGACCATGCATAGATAATAATAGAGAGTAGCAGCAGCGTTCCTGATTTGGGGGGGAAATGCAAATAGGCCGGGTAGCCATTTGATTAGCTGTTCAGGAGTCTTATGGCTTGGGGTTAGAAGTTATTTATGAGCCTCTTGGACATAGACTTGGCGCTCCGGTACCACTTGCCGTGCGGTAGTAGGGAGAACAGTCTATCACTAGGGTGGCTGGAGTCTTTGATAATTTTTAGGTCCTTCCTCTGACACCTCCTGGTATAGAGGTCCTGGATGGCTGGAAGCTTGGCCCCGGTGATATACTGGGCTGTACGCATTACCCTCTGTAGTGCCTTGCGGTCGGAGGCCGAGCAGTTACCACACCAGGCAGTGATGCAACCCGTCAGGATGATCTTGATGGTGCAGCTGTAAAACATTTCGAGGATCTGAGGACCCATGACAAATCTTTTCAGTCTCCTGAGGGGGAATAGGTTTTGTCATGCAGCTTCAAGACTGTCTTGGTGTGCTTGGACCATGTCAGTTTGTTGGTGATGTGGACACCAAGGAACTTGGAAGCTCTCAACCTGCTCCACTACAGCCCCATCGATGAGAATGGGGGCGTGCTCAGTCCTTTTCCTGTAGTCCACAATCATCTCCTTTGTTTTGATCACGTTGAGGGAGAGGTTGTTGTCCTTGCACCACATGGTCAGGTCTCTGACCTCCTCTCTAAAGGCTGTCTCATCGTTGTCGGTGATCAGGCCAACCACTGTTAGCTTAGTGATGAGCTTTGAGGGCACTATGGTGTTGAATGCTGAGCTGTAGTCATAGAACAGCATTTGCACATAGGTGTTCCTTTTGTCCAGGTGTGAAAGGGCAGTGTGGAGTGCAATAGAGATTACATCATCTGTGGATCTGTTGGTGCGGTATGCAAATTGGAGTGGGTGGCAGCTCCACCAATTAGCTCAATGTTGCCTGTAATCCATGGCTTCTGGTTGGGGTATGTACGTACAGTCACTGTGGGGACGACGTTCTCGATGCACTTATTGACAAAGCCAGTGACTGATGTACTCCTCAATGCCATCGGATGAATCCCGGAATATATTCCAGTCTGTGCTAGCAAAGCAGTCCTGTAGTTTAGCATCTGTTTCATCTGATCACTTTTTTATAGACCGAGTCACTGGTACTTCCTGCTTTAATTTTAGCTTGTAAGCAGGAATCAGGAGGATAGAATTATGGTCAGATTTGCCAAATGGAGGGCAAGAGAGAGCTTTGTACGCATCTCTGTGTGTGGAGTAAAGGTGGTCTGGTTGCACATTTTAGAGGAAAAAGACACGCACACCTTTTTAGGCGAGGTGCTGGCCACACACTCTAGGAGCTCAGATTTTTTTTTTGTCCAACATTTCGACAGGCAAGCTGTCTTCATCAGGGTATACTCACAAACACTGCGGGGTGACTCGTTTATATAGTGTCAAAAGACACACACACAGGTGTCTGTAATCATGGCCAAGTGTGGCCTAATATCATTGGTTGATTCTCAAATATTAAAATGGCATACAAAGAACATACACAAAACACAAATGCATAGCATACGATCATAGATTCAATTTAGGCTACATAAGCCTACAAACAATTACAATGGCAAAGTCACAAAAATCACAAGAATGGCTTCAGATCAAAGTCTACATTGAGACAGAAGGGAGCAAGGGTCTTTCAATTAAAGATCCAGGCAGCCTCTTGTTTTAACAATAAATTATCGAGGTACCCCCTCTCCTAGGGAGGGTGACATGTGCTTTGTATGCCATTTTAATATTTGAGAATTAACCAATGATATTAGGCCACACTTGGCCATGATTACAGACACCTGTGTGTGTGTGTGTGTGTCTTTTGACACTATATAAACGAGTCACCCTGCAGTGTTTGTGATTATACCCTGATGAAGACAGCTTGCCTGTCGAAACGTTGAACCCAAAAATGTTTTTGCATCTGAGCTCCTAGAGTGTGCAACTCTCCTTTCTGGTTGCATATTTAACATACTGATAGAAATTAGGTAAAACTGATTTAAGTTTCCCTGCATTAAAGTCCCCAGCCACTAGGAGCGCCTCCTCTTGATGAGCGTTTTCCTGTTTGCTTATGGCGGTATACAGCTCATTGAGCGCTGTTTTAGTGGCAGCGTCGGTCTGTGGTGGTATGTAGACAGCTACGAAATACTCTATCTCAGGCGAGCAAAACCTTGAGACTTCCTTAGATATCGTGCACCAGCTGTTGTTCACATATATGCATAGGCCCCCGCCCTGTGTCTTACCAGAGACTGCTTTTCTGTCCTGTTTTTAATGTCCCGTTGGTAGGATATACATGCTTTCAGCTCGTCCCATTTATTTTCCAGTGATTGAACATTAGCTAGCAGGACGGAAGGCAAGGGCAGATTAGCCACTCATCGCCTGATCCTCATAAGCACCTGGATCTTTTTCCACTAAATCGAATTTTCCTTCTCCAGCGAATCATGGGCATCTGGGCCTGGTCGGGTGTCTGTAGTAGTATATCCCTCCCGTCCGACTCATTGAAGAAGAACTCTTCATCCAGTTTGAGGTGAGCAATTGCAGTTCTGATGTCCAGAAGCTCTTTTCGGTCATAAGAGATGGTAGCAGCAACATTATGTACAAAAAAGTTGTGAACAACGTGAAAAAACAAACAAATAGCATGGTTGGTTGGGAGCCGATAAGACGGCAGCCCTCCCCTTCCGGCGCCATCGTGACTGTTTGTTGGTTATGAATTTCTGTGATTATTTAGTTAATTAGTAAATAAATAATTAAGCAAATTTATATATCGCTGATTCATCATTTAGGCTAGGGTTCGTGCAGATATCCAAGGGTTTGCAACATTCGGTAATGAGAAGTGATTATTTAATAATGATATATTAATAGAAGACTAATCAATAAGATATGAAAATATCTGAAGAGTCGATTCGGGAAATAGAGACTATATAAACATCGTCTCGTGGTGCCCCGACTTCTTAGTTAATTAAAGTTTACATGATTAGTTTAATCGCGTACTAATAATTACACATAGAGAATTGATTTGGTAAAATACATCTTCACATTCAATGATCCTGACACAACTAATTACATTCTACACGACTCTGTGCTTCCAACTTTGTGGCAACAGTTTGGGGAAGGCCCTTTCCTTTTTCAGCATGACAATGCCCCTATGCACAAAGTATGGTCCATACAGAAATGATTTGTCGAGATCGGTGTGGAAAAACTTTACTGGGCTGCACAGAGCCCTGAACTCAACCCCATCGAACACCTTTGGGATGAATTGGAACCGCGACTATGAGCCAGGTCTTACCGCTCAACATCAGTTCCCGACCTCACTAATGCTCTTGTGGCTGAATGGAAGCAAGTCCCCGCAGCAATGCTCTAACATCTAGTGGAAAGCCTTCCCAGAAGAGTGGACGATGTCAGTGGCGGTAATGCACCTAATTTATGAAAGTTGCCAATCGCAATATAAAGTCAAGAGAAGAAAAAGCCTGGAAGGAGGAGAGATGACTAGAAATGATTCGGTTGACCGTTGTATGTGTGGATTATTTGACCGGAGTAGAGGACCTTGTGCATTTCAGGTAAAATAACAACTCAATGTTAAGTCCCAGGACAAATTAGCTAGCAACAGCAAGCTAGCTAAATAGGACAAATTAGCTAGCAAGTGCAAGCTAGCTAGCTAAATTGCCATAAATGTTTAATGCTTATTGACCTGTCCCCAAATTAATATAATGTTTCAGAGTTTGTTTTGATATTTTAACCTGCGTGTCGTGATTGCGTTTGGTGTGGGGGGACAAAATACATTTATGCACGATGGCGCACGATGGTGCACGCGCGCAGACGTTTGGGTTCCATGTAAGACATCCTGTAACTCTTATAGCCTCCCCAGTCCTCCTTGCGTGACTTTCCCTGGCAACAACATTTTTATAAATCTAAACTCCCCCTGACAGCAGCAACCATCTTGTCAGCAATTAAAAGCTCAGAAGTGGGTTCGACCGAAACTTGACCTTTCATCACAAGTATAGGGTCATAACAAGGTGAACGAGTCTAAGCATCTTCTGACAGGTGGCTGTTTTCATCAGGCCTGCGGCAGCCTTGTGTTCTCAGAAAACCAGTCGTATTCTCAGAACCTCAGATAGCCAGGTGGGGCCCAGACAGGAGGAGTCTGAGCATAGGCGGTTTCCGCCTGATAGTGTCTGAAGGGCACAACACTCAAAACAGGTGTTAACACACACACAGAGGTCTCCTAAAGAGGAGACCTTACAGTTTATCATAACTTTATATGTTTGTTTTGTGTTTCCACCCTGTAAATATAATTTGCCTGATGACGCACGATAGAGAAGGATAGTCTTATTTTATACAAGCACATTTTTGTTCACTTTCCCTCTCCTCGCTGCCTCTCCTCGATTACCTTTGACCTTTTTCAAAAGAAAACCAGAGAGGACAGAGGAGAGGGGAAAAAGGAATTGAGAATATCCAGTTGCGAAAAGGCCATGGTAAGCCTACCCGCTTTGACATGAGGTGACTGAAATATACCGTAGTCTGTAAATGTACAATATGAAGCCCAGTAGCCGAGGTTTCAAAGAAAGGTTCATAAGCCTATAGCTCAAATGTCAGTGTTGGTTTACAAGACAGTGATGGCAAAATACCAACTGTCATTCATTAAGAAAGAAACAATGACATTTATGACAACCAATTTAGAAACTATATATTATGGTTTTATTGCTCTTGGCATGGATCTCACTCTGCCTCTCCTACCTCAACTACCATCTGTGTCTTGGTGTTTCAGTCCAACGCAACTTCCTAGCTTAGCCCGTCCGTTTTATGTTTTAACTTATGGCGGGGAGTTGATATATTATCATATTTGTGCATTATCTTTAGCAGCTGGTGAGAATGCATGGCATTGTAAGCAATGATAGGAAACATTGGCCCCAGTAAATGCCACATTTCTTCATATCAGATCAGGAACGGGGAACTGGAGGCTATAAATGCAATGGAGCATACAGTATCTAGTTGCATTTCTTAACATGTACTCATTACTTATATTTGGTCACAAGGAGAAGAGCGAGAACACAGTTATTCAATTAATTGGATTATAATGCAAGTAGATCATACAGAATTATCACGGCTACGCTTTGAATTTACAGCTTTTCTTTCTGGTGGAGTATGGATAGATCTACAGTAGCTTTGAAGTAAAGGACACAACACATTTGACTGTCCTCAGTCTTGTGCTCTACTACTTGGAATGTGTGGATTCCCATGCACAGCTTGTAGACTCTATAATGTAGAGGAACAAGTTATCAAACAACCTTCATCCATAGAAGCAGAGAGGAAGAGGCAAAGAGAGAGGGTTTACTCTTCCCAAAATCTGTCCTTGAAAATTAGACGAGTTAGGAATTTTTGTATCGTCAATGAGAGAGCATCAAATTTGGCCAACAAAATGTTTTATTGCTAATTTGCTTTGTGACGCTTATTTGATGCGTAGTGGCCTAGCCAGTCTCCAGACCTTAATCCCATATAAAATCTGTGGAGGGAGCTGAAGGTTCGAGTTGCCAAACGTCAGCCTCGAAACCTTAATGACTTGGAGAAGATCTGCAAAGAGGAGTGGGACAAAATCCCTCCTGAGATGTGTGCAAACCTGGTGGCCAACTGCAAGAAACATCTGACGTCTGTGATTGCCAACAAGGGTTTTGCCTCCAAGTACTGAGTCATGTTTTGCAGAGGGGTCAAATACTTATTTCCCTCATTAAAATGCAATTCCATTCATAAAATTTTTCACATGCGTTTTTCTGGATTTTTTTTTTTTATTCTGTCTCTCACTGTTCAAATAAACCTACCATTAAAGTTATAGACTGATCATTTCTTTGTCAGTGGGCAAACGTACAAAATCAGCTGGGGATCAAATACTTTTTTCCCTCACTGTAACATATACTGTTTACAGGAAACTCACTCTACATCCTTAGATGAAGTTGCGTGGAAAAAGGAATGGGGTGGTGAAATAATTTTCTGTCATGGACAATGGAACTCAAAGGGTGTGATGATATTAATTAACAAAAATTTCGATCTGAATGTGCAAATAGTGAGGAATGATTCGCAAGGAAGGTCAATCATTTGGAATATGAAAGTGGACGAAAAAGAGATTTGGTTCATTAATCTATATGGTCCAAATCAGGATGATCCACACTTCTTCGAAAACTTTTATACCAATTTATTGAAATTACAGGCAACAAATTATCTAATCATTATGGTAGGAGACTATAACACATTGTTAAGTACCTCAATGGACCGTAAAGGTAATCACTCTACAAACTATCATCACCGTGCCCTTAAGGAAATCACAAACATTATGGACACATTAGAAATAGTGGATATTTGGAGACTAAAAACCCTGACCTAGTGAGATATACATGGAGGAGACTTAATCAAGCTAGTCGTTTTGACTACTTTCTTGTCTCTTTCTCGCTTGCATCAAAGGTTAAAAGTTTTAATAGGAGACAGAATGCGATCGGATCATCATCTAATTGGCATTCACATAATTCTTATTGATTTTCCACGTGGACAGGGATATTGGAAATTTAATCAAAGTTTACTGGAAGACAACTTATTTTTAACTAAGACAAAATCATTTATAACTGAATTTTTCCAGTACAATATAGGTTCAGCAAATCCCCTTATTGTTTGGGATACCTTTAAATGTACCTTCTGGGGTCATTCAATTCAATATTCATCAATAACAAAAAAGCAGTTTCTAGCTAAAGAGACAAGACTAACAAGGGAAATCCATGAACTAATAGTACAGGTAGATAGCAATAAAAACAATACTACAGAGGTACATAATAAGTTAGAGGAAAAACAAAAAGATCTTGAGGAACTTATTCAAGAACGATCTAATGTAATCTATTACAAAAATAAAGCAAACTGGATGGAATATGGAGAAAAATTCACAACATTCTTCCTGAATCTCCAATACAGGAACGCTAACAAAAAGATTTTGCAGAAACTCGTTACTGAAGACGGAGTCATCTATGATTCTCCTAATTATATTTTAAAAGAGGAAGCTAATTATTTTAGGCAGATGTTCTCTTTTCCGTCTCATCCTCTCCCACTGAATGAAGATTATGGTAAGGAATTCTTTCCAAATAATATAAAAAACGGAAAATTAACAAATGCTCAGAAAGATCAGTGCGAAGGCCAAATAACTTTTGAGGCTATTAAATCCTTTCAGTCTGGAAAAACAGGGCTTGATGGCATACCGGTAGAGGTATATGAAGTATTTTTTGATATACTAAAAGCTCCATTGTTAGATTGTTTTAACTACTCCTATAGAAATGGTAGTCTGTCAGGTACTCAGCAGGAAGGTCTGATTTCTCTATTATTAAAACAAGACCCAGATGGCAAATATAAAGACCCAGTCTATCTAAAAAACTGGAGGCCCCTTACACTTCAATGTTGTGATGCAAAAATACTAGCAAAATGCATAGCACTCAGAATTAAAAAGGTTTTACCAGGTATTGTTCATCCTGATCAGACAGGTTTTTTAAATGGACGATACATTGGAGATAATATACGACAACTACTAGAAATAAAAGAAACTCATGAAACATATAAGAAGCCAGGAATGGTATTTATAGCGGATGTTGAAAAGGCATTAGATAAAGTAAGACTGAATTTTATTTATAAATGCCTGGATTTTTTCAATTTTGGTAATTCTCTTATAAAATGGGTAAAAATAATATATAGCAACCCCAGGTGTAAAATTGTAAATAAGGCTACTTCTCAGAGAGTTCTGAATTGTCAAGAGGAGTTAACTTCTTAGGGAGCGGCAGCAGAGGTGACGGTTTTGGAGAGTCTGGCGTGCCCAAAGTAAAATGCCTACCACTCAGGCCCAGAAACTAGGATATGCAGTACCTATGGCTTCCACTAGATGTCAACAGTCTTTATACAGTGTTTGGAGGATTTAGCACTGAACAGAACTGAAAGGAAGAGGAAATAGTCAAGGGTCCACAGATGTCAATAACGTTTCCCGTTTCCTGGGTTTTGTGTGACCCGCGAATGCATAAATATGTGAGGTGCTATCCTCAAACAATCAAATGTTGTGCTTTCGCCGTAAAGCCTTTTTGAAATCTGACAACGCTGTGATATTGCCAAGAATCAGAGTTTTTGATGACTATGCAACACTTGTATATTGATGAATGTTTAATAATTCAACTTTTGGATTTTGAATTTGGTGCCTTACATTTCACCTGGTAGTGTCGGGAACGGCCCGCTAGCCCACCGGTTATCCCTAAGAGGTTTTAAACAAGGGTGTCCGCTGTCACCATATCTATTTGTTATGGCCATCGAAATGCTAACTATTAAAATCAGATCCAATAACAACATTACGCTAGTTATGTACACTCTCGTTGGCTGGCCCTCGCTTTACACTCGTCGCCATACCCACTGGCTCCAGGTCATCTACAAGTCCCTTCTAGGTAAAGCCCCGCCTTATCTCAGCTCGCTGGTCACCATAGCAGCACGCACCCGTAGCATGCGCCCAGCAGGTATATATCACTGGTCACCCCCAAAGCCAATTCCTCCTTTGGCCGACTTTGCTTCCAGTTCTCTGCTGCCAATGACTGGAATGAACTACAAAAATCTCTGAAACTGGAGACACTTATCTCCCTCACCAGATTTATCTACTTAGGGAGCAGTGGCGCACTAGCGCCCCACTCCCGACACTACCCGGTGAAATGTAAGGCGCCAAATTCAAAATCCAAAAGTTGAATTATTAAACATTCATCAATATACAAGTGTTGCATAGTCATCAAAAGCTCTGCTTCTTGGCAATATCACAGCGTTGTCAGATTTCAAAAATGCTTTACGGCGAAAGCACAACATTTGATTGTTTGAGGATAGCACCTTCCAATATTTATCCATTAGCATAAATTCATAAACCAGCGCGGTTCACACAAAACCCATATCACAGCGAAAACAAATCCCTTATCTTCCGAAGAACTTCTGCTGAGGGCTTCCCAAGTGTCCAACGAAGACATCCAATGGTTCTTTTTTTAGAAAAAGTCATTTATTATATCCATAAATCTCTGTTTGGTTGGTGCGTTATGTTCAGAAAATCCAACATCGAATCTCCCATTGAACCTTGAAGAGAATGCGTTCAAATATACCTATAAACTTTTCCTAAACAAATCAAAGACCAGTTATAATGCATCCTTAGCTATCCTTTTATGAATATTAGCGATAATATTTCACTCGGATGGTCACCTAAACGTTATATAAGTAAAATAAAGTGGGGCGCGCACCCAGTCTCGTGCCCGAGAAATCTTGTTGACATCTGAGCTCCCTTGACCATTTCCTCTTCCTATCCGTTTTGCTTACTCCTATCGCTCCCAGTCTTTGTATAGAGACTGCTGACATCTAGTGGAAGCCATAGGTACTGCAGTCTCAGTCCTGGTTAAAATAAAAATTAATAGGCAGCCTGGAGAAGGTCAAGTACAAAAAAACTGCAAATCAGGATGGATTTTCCTCGGGTTTTCGCCTGCTATATCAGTTCTGTTATACTCACATACATTATTTTAACACTCTTAGAGTGTTTCCTATCCAATAGTACTAATTCTGTGCATATCCTATTTTCTGGGCCTGAGTGGCAGGCATTTTACTTTGGCCACGCCAGACTCTCCAAAACCGTAACCTATGCAGCCGCTCCCTAAGAAGTTAAGCACCAGCTGTCAGAGCAGCTCACAGACCCCTGCACCTGTATATAGCCCATCTGTAAATAGCCCAACCAACTACCTCATCCCCTACCATATTTATTTATTTATCTTGTTCCCTTGCACCCCATTTTTTCTACATTGCACATTCATCTACTGCACATCTACCATTCCAGTGTTTATATGCTATATTGTAATTACTTTGCCACCAAGGCATATTTATCGCATTACCTTCCTTATCTTACCTCATTTGCACTCTTTGTATATATATTTGTTTTTCTACTGTATTATTGACTGTATGTTTGTTTTACTCCATGTGTAACTCTGTGTTGTTGTATGTGTCGAACTGCTTTGCTTTATCTTGGCCAGGTCGCTGTTGTAAATGAGAACTTGTTCTCAACTTGCCTACCTGGTTAAATAAAGGTGAAATAAAAATAAATACAATTTGAGTATTAGAAATCCAAGGCTTAAAAACAAAGGTGTCCATGTATGCCGATGACTCAGGTTTTATGTTAAGTCCGCAAGCTAGATCCCTGCAATGTCTCATTAAAGATCTAGATAACTTTTCTGTACTCTCTGGACTAAAACCTAATTATGAAAAGTGTACAATATTACGTAATGGATCCTTATAAAATACTACTTTTACATTACCCTGCTGCTTACCTATAAAATGGGCGGATGGTGAAGTAGACATACTCGGTGTTCATATCACAAAATATATAAATAAGCTCTCCACAGTGAATTTCAATAGAAAACTTGTAAAAATAGACAAGATCCTGCAACCATGGAGAGGTAAATACCTGTCTATTTATTTAAAAAATGCCGTTATTAACCCCTTAGTCATATCACAGTTTACTCACTTACTTATGACGCTGCCTACTCCTGATGATTCGTTTTTCAAATCATATGAGCAAAAAATATTTTTCTTTATCTGGGACGCTAAACCAGACAAAATAAAATGAGCCTATCTATATAATGAATATGAATTGGGTGGGTTGAGATTATTAAATATAAAAGCACTAAACCTCTCTCTAAAAGCTTCACTCATTCAAAAGTTTTATTTGAACCCTAAATGGTTCTCAAGTAGATTACTAAGAAAAGCTCATCCATTGTTTAAAAATTGCCTTTTTCCTTTGTGCAGATTGCCATGTCTCATTTTCGATTAATTGAAAATTATACTTTTTTCAAAGTATCTCTTTTTCAAACAAGCATTGCAGAGTTGGCTACAATTTCAATTTCATCCCCCTGAAAAGATAGAACAAATATTACAACAAATATTATGGCTGAACTCAAATGTGCTGGTTGATAAAATACCTGTATTTATGGGAAAGATGTTTGAAAAGGGTATTTTGTTCTTAAATGATATTGTAAATTGTAATGGTAGAGTTATGTCCTTCATGGAGTTATCAGAATTGTACAGAAAGGTCTGCTCAATCCAAGAGTACAACTAATTGATTACAGCATTGCCCCAAAAATGGAGGAGGCGGGTGGCAGCGGGAGGAGGTAGGGAACTGGTCTGTCTGCCCAATATAAAGGATCAAAACTGGCGGAGGAATAAAAATAGCATAAATAGGAAAGTATACCAGTTTCATTTGAGGACCAGGATGTTGACAACTGTGCCATACAGATTGCAAAATAGTTGGGAAGAGATTTTTTTTATGGACCGATTCCATGGTACAGGGTGTATGAGTTGATATATAAAACAAGTTTCAAGACTTTGTGCTTTTCAGCTAAAATTATTATATAGAATTCTTGCCACCAACAAAATGTTGAATATTTGGGGCATAAAATCATCGAAGCTCTGCAGATTTTGTTGTGAGGATACAGAATCAATAGACCATTTATTTTGGTATTGCCCTCAGGTAGCCTGTTTCTGGTCTCAGGTTCAGGAATGGCTGAAAATGCATAGCATTGATCTAAAATTGACCCTAGAAATAGTACTGTTAGGAGATCTGGAGAGACCGGGTCAGTCAATTACTAATATACTAATACTCTTAGTAAAAGTATTTATTTTCAACTCGCAATCTAGGGATTCTATTCGATTAGATAGATTGAAATTGTACATTAAACATCACAGCATAGTTGAAAGATATGTGTTGTGTAGAAACCTGAAGTGGGTGGCCAGTAGAGATAGATGGGATGGGCTGAGGGAAGCTGAGGGTTGGTATTTGGATTTGGAGACAAGTGGGAGTGGAGTTGCTGTGTGAGAGAGAATGATGGTCAAAAATAAAATTAAATAAAAGTCCAAATAAAACATAATAAAAGTACATTTGAATGACACTAAGTGTCAGTGTTTTTTAAGCTAATGCCGGTTTGCCTGAGGCTGATGCCGTGCAGGTGTTTGTACACATACATATACACACACTCTCATTCAAATAAACACATACAAGAACACACATACATGTAATAGTGGTAGACATGCACACAAACATATACAATTGGCATTACTGTTATTATTTTAGTTGTTCTTGATGTCCTTTGTTTTAAATTTATTATTTTGTTTTATGTAATTTTTTTGCATTGTTGTTTGCTGTTTTCTTCTCTTTTCCTTTTTTCTCTTTGGTTCATTCTCTTGGTTGTTGGTGCATTGGGGGGTTCTTGGGGTTGGGGAATGGAATTAATTGTATATTTTGTCTGGTGGGGGGGTACTGTGGGAGGCCTATGTTTTGAATGTAACAAATAAAAAATAAAATAAAAAATAAAAAAAAGAACACCCTCTGTGTTCTGTTAGACAGTTAACTCTCGATCCACAATATAGTAGGGGATGTAAAGCCATAACACATACGTTTTTCCATCAGCAGATTATGATCGATAATGTTAAAAGCTGCACGGAAGTCTAACAAAACAGCTTCCACAATATTTTTTATATCAACTTCTCTCAGCCAATCATCAGTCATTTGTGTAAGTGTCATACATGTTGAATGCCCTTCCGTATAAGCATGCTGAAAATCTGTTGATAATTTGTTTACTGTGAAATAGCTGCTTTAGAGCAGATTTCGGCAGCATTAGCAAATGTGTGATCAATACATGTGGATGATTTAATTCCTGTGATGTTTGTAAATACCCTGGTAGGTTGACTGACAACCTGAACCAGGTTGCAGGCACTGGTTAGAGTTAGAAGCTTTTTCTTGAGTGGGCAGCTTGATGAAAGGCAGTCAATATTTAGGACACCCAGAAAATATACCTCTCTGTTGATATCACATACATTATCCATACATTATCAAGCATTTCACCCATATTATCCAGATACTGACTGTTAGCACTTGGTGGTCTATAGGACCTTCCCACAAGCATGGGCTTTAGGTGAGGCAGTTGTCCCTGTAGCCATATTACTTCAACAGCATTTGACATGATATCCTCTCCAATCTTTACAGGAATATAACTTTGAACATACACAGCAACACCTCCACCATTGGCATTCCTGTTTCTTTTGAAGATGTTGAAACCATGTATTGCTAACTTTGTATCATCAAAGGTATTATCTAAGTGAGTTTCAGAGATAGTCTGTATATTTATTTATATATATATATATATATATATATATATATATATATATATATATATATATATATATATATATATATATATATATATATATATATATATATATATACAGTGAGGGAAAAAGGTATTTGATCCCCTGCTGATTTGCCCACTGACGAAGAAATGATCAGTCTCTAATTTTAATGGTAGGTTTATTTGAACAGTGAGAGACAGAATAACAACAAAAAAATCCAGAAAAACGCATGTGAAAAATGTTATAAATTGATTTGCATTTTAATGAGGGAAATAAATATTTGACCCCCTCTCAATCAGAAAGATTTCTGGCTCCCAGGTGTCTTTTATACAGGTAACGAGCTGAGATTAGGAGCACACTCTTAAAGGGAGTGCTCCTAATCTCAGCTTGTTACCTGTATAAAAGACACCTGTCCACAGAAGCAATCAATCAATCAGATTCCAAACTCTCCACCATGGCCAAGACCAAAGAGCTCTCCAAGGATGTCAGGGACAAGATTGTAGACCGGGACAAGATTGTAGACCTACACAAGGCTGGAATGGGCTACAAGACCATCGCCAAGCAGCTTGGTGAGAAGGTGACAACAGTTGGTGCGATTATTCGCAAATGGAAGAAACACAAAAGAACTGTCAATCTCCCTCGGCCTGGGGCTCCATGCAAGATCTCACCTCGTGGAGTTGCAATGATCATGAGAACGGTGAGGAATCAGCCCAGAACTACACGGGAGGATCTTGTCAATGATCTCAAGGCAGCTGGGAAGAAAACAATTGGTAACACACCAAGAAAACAATTGGTAACACACTACGCCGTGAAGGACAGAAATCCTGCAGCGCCCGCAAGGTCCCCCTGCTCAAGAAAGCACATATACATGCTCGTCTGAAGTTTGCCAATGAACATCTGAATGATTCAGAGGACAACTGGGTGAAAGTGTTGTGGTCAGATGAGACCAAAATGGAGCTCTTTGGCATCAACTCAACTCGCTGTGTTTGGAGGATGAGGAATGCTGCCTATGACCCCAAGAACACCATCCCCACCGTCAAACATGGAGGTGGGAACATTATGCTTTGGGTTTGTTTTTCTGCTAAGGGGACAGGACAACTTCACCGCATCAAAGGGATGATGGACGGGGCCATGTACCGTCAAATCTTGGGTGAGAACCTCCTTCCCTCAGCCAGGGCATTGAAAATGGGTCGTGGATTGGTATTCCAGCATGACAATGACCCAAAACACACGTCCAAGGCAACAAAGGAGTGGCTCAAGAAGAAGCACATTAAGGTCCTGTAGTGGCCTAGCCAGTCTCCAGACCTTAATCCCATAGAAAATCTGAGGAGGGAGCTGAAGGTTCGAGTTGCCAAACGTCAGCCTCGAAAACTTAATGACTTGGAGAAGATCTGAAAAGAGGAGTGGGACAAAATCCCTCCTGAGATGTGTGCAAACCTGGTGGCCAACTACAAGAAACGTCTGACCTCTGTGATTGCCAACAAGGGTTTTGCCACCAAGTACTAAGTCATGTTTTGCAGAGTGGGTCAAATACTTATTTCCCTCATTAAAATGCAAATCAATTTCTAACATTTTTCACATGCGTTTTTCTGGATTTTTTTGTTATTCTGTCTCTCATTGTTCAAATAAACCTACCATTAAAATTATAGACTGATCATTTCTTTGTCAGTGGGCAAACGTACAAAATCAGCAGGGGATCAAATACTTTTTTCCCTCACTGTATGTAGCCTAAGAAACAAGGTTCATGAAATCGATAACTTGCTAGTAGGAGATAACGTTCATATATATATATATATATATATATGACATGATAGTGATATTTGTGTTTGAGATGATAGTGGAGGGTGAGCAGCACACGTTGGACTTCCTACTAGGACAGACTTCCTCAGTGCTAACCGTATAACTCAGGTTTGTTATTATTATTGCATACAATAGCTGTAGAATTTTCAGAGGTATTCAGGCGTGTTAGAGGGACATAAATGAGGTTACTTTCAATTATAACTGCCAATGACCCTGGGACAATGTACATTTCCAGCAGCACTATGACAACTCAGTGACACAATGGTAGTGATCATCTGAGCAGGGCTTGGGTCACTGATAAGTCATTGTCTCACGCAGCCTTGAAATGTGCGGACAGGGTCCAGGAATCAAGATGATTTGGATGGACTCTGTCATTCCTGTAGAGCATCTTCCAAAAGGTGTAAAAGTTATCAATAAATGTTATGCCAACAGAGCTACAGTAGTGTGTTAGCCAAGTGTGTAATGCCAATAGCCTGCTGAATCTTTCACAGAAGCGGCCCAGCGATGGTACTGGGCCTGAAATAATCTTTGATAGAAGTTCTTAAGTTTGGCATCACATCATTCATGTGACTGGAAGTTGGATCAAGGTGACCCACTGTCCAGTGTGACTTATGCTGGCTTGGGTTGAGTCTAAAAGTTATCCTGCTGTTTCTTCTACTCCCATCTGTCAAAAAAGGGTTAAATGCTGTCGTGCTAACATTGTGTATGCCGGGGCATATGTACAGAGAGATTAGTATGGAAATGCACCATAGTGCTTTGTGTGCCAAAAGGACTCTCACAAAGCACTTACTGTCATTGGTATAATAATACAAGCATACAGCGACTGGCACTTCCCTTGATCTAATTTATTTACTACAAGCAGAAGAATCAACAATATATTTTCATTTTGAGTTATCACATTAGATGTTCTGTATGAATGTAATGAATAAATAAATAATTAAATAGAACTGAAAAAAATTGTAACGGTAGTGTCAGTTTGTATTTGGACACAATGTCAAATTAACTTAACTCTAAGATCTGTCCAGCTTCTGAAAACTGAAGCCAAAAACAAACACATCACTTTTAATTAGGGATACTATTGGCTTTGCAATTGATTTAAATTCAAGTTGTTGAGTTGTCAAATGCAATAGATACACTTGGAAAGCATCACCCTCAAATATTCAGATTTACATTGCACTACCTTGTGGGCATTGAATGGAGTGGGCAACCATCATTCCTGCAGAATTACAGTTTTCTAGGTCTTCTGTGATGGCAGCCCTCTAGAGAGTTTGCCCCAATTGAAGTGACTTGAGGAAAAAGTATTTATCTGGCTCCCGAGGAGTGATCTGACATGATTCCTGCTTTTCCACTCTGTCTCTCTATCACTCCCTCTCTCTGCTGAATGTTGTTTTCTCCCTGGGTGCCCTCCTTCCGTCAATTTAATCAACCCTTTTAATTACCGTCACTATCAGTCGCCCTGCGCCTCATTGTCACCTATGGGACAATCAGCTTGGGAAGGCAAAGCAAGGCAAGGGAAGGCAGGGGAAGCTCATTGGGGAGACAGGGGCCTGTGCTTGGGTAATAGCAGGCCTTTGCCAGTCCGTCAGTTGTATTGCCAGCTCTCATCTCTCCCTGCCCGCCGGGCGGCTACATAGATGTCGTGATAAATGGATATTCGCTTCAGCTCAACTGTGTCCTCTTTAAGAAGAAGAGAGACTGAGGGTATTTGGGCTTGTGTTCAATCAACACTCCCCCAATATGATTAGTCCTTTACATGGAAAAAGAAGCATGCGTCGTCCCTTACATAAGAAATGTACGACGAGTTTGAGAGACGGGAAGAGAAATAGGATCCAGGCATCCAGGGAAAGGTCACAACACCTAACTAGTTTACCATTTATTTTGCAGATCAATGGCTTTATTTGACATGTATTTTCCTTTCTATCATCATCATTTCTTTCCATCCCCTCTTATCATTATTCCAGGTAGACATGGGCTATTGTTTTTGTCTCTCATCGCCTCTTATTACCCACTGCCTGGTCATTAACATGTCAAATCAAATCAAATTGTTATTGTCACATGCTTCGTAAACAACAGGTGTAGACTAACAGTGAAATACTTACTTACCAACAATGCAGAATCCAATAAAAAATGTATATAATAATAATAATAATAGAAAAAAAGCATTGTGACACGAGGAATAAATACACAATGATCAATGATACCGTTGCTTGGCTATATACATGGGCTACCGTTACCCATTTGATGTGCATGGGTATGAGAAATATAGGTAGTTATGTACCTATACTGTAGGCAGGGATAAAGTAACTAGGCAATAGGATAGATAATAGACAGTAGCAGCAGCATACGTGATGAATGTGGAAGTGTGTGTGTGTGGCGATTGCGTACCTGTGTGTACGTATAATGTGTGTGTGTGTATATGTATTTGAGTGTCAGTGTAATTATGTGTGGGTGTTGTGTGTGTGCATAGATTCAAAAATAGTTAATGAAAAAGGGTCAATGCAGATAGTCCGGCTAGCTATTGGTTAACTACACACTAACTATTTTGCAGTCTTATGGCTTGGGGGTAGAAGCTGTTCAGGAGTCTTTTGGTCACAGACTTAGTGCTCCGGTACTGTTTGCTGTCCGGTAGCAGAGAGAACAGTCTATGACTTAGGGCCTTCCTCTGACACCGCCTGGCACAGCGGTCTAAGGCACTGCATCTCAGTGCTACAGGCGTCACTACAGACCCTGGTTCAATCCCGGGCTGTATCATAACCGGATGTGATGGCGAGTCCCACAATTGGCTCAGCGTTGTCTGGGTTAGGGGAGGGTTTGGCTGGGGTAGGCAGTCATTGTAAATAAGAATTTCTTCTTAACTGACTTGCCTAGTTAAGTAAAATAAAATAGAGGTCCTGGATGGCAGGGAGTTCGGCCCCAGTGATGTACTTGGTTGTAAGCATTAGCCTCTGTAGCACCTTGTTGTCTGATGCCGAGCAGTTGACATACCAAGTGGTCATGCAGCCAGTCAGTATGCTCTCAATGATGCAGTTTGATAGGGATAGCACCACACTGTCAGGTCTCTGACCTCCTCCTTGTAGGCTGTCTCATTGTCATTGGTGATGAGGCCCACCACCATCATGTCAACAGCAAACTTGATGATGGTGTTGGAGTTGTACGCGGCCATGCAGTCATGGGTGAACAGGGAGTACAGGAGGGGACTAAGCACGCACCCTAGAGGGGCCCCCGTGTTGAGGGTCAGGGTGGCGGATGTGTTGCAGAGGGAGTTGTTCAGTGATGAGCTTAGTGATTAGCTTGGAGGGCACTATGGTGTTGAACTCTGATCTGTAGTCTATGAACAGCATGGTCAGGTGTTCCTTTTGTCCAGGTGGGAAAGGGGAGCGTGGAGGACAACAGAGATTTCGCCATCTGTACATCTGATTGGGAGATATGTGAATTGGAGTGGGTCTAGGGTCTCTGGGATGATGGTGTTAATGCGTGCCATGACCAGCCTTTCATTTGCAGTTCATGGCTACAGATGTGAGTGCTACGGTGCGGTAGTCATTTAGACACATTACCTTGGCGTTCTTGAGCACAGGGATTATGGTGATCTGCTTGAAACATGTAGATATTACAGACTGAGTCAGGGAGAGGTTGAAAATGTTAGTTGAGACACTTGCCAGCTGGTCAGCGTATTCTCTGGGTACGTGTCCTGGTAATCCATCTGGCCCTGTAGCCTTGTGAATGTTAACCTGTTTAGGTGTTACTTACATGGACTACAGAGAGTGTGATCACACAGTCGTCCAGAACAGTTGGTGCTCTCACGCATGGTTCAGTGTTGCTTCCTTCAAAGTGAGCATAGAAGGCATTTAGCTCGTCTGGTAGGTTCACGTCACAGCTCTCGGCTGGGGTTCCCTTTGTAATCCATGAGAGTTTGTAAGCCCTGCCATATCTGATGAGCATCAGAGCCAGTGTAGTAGAGTTCGATCTTAGTCCTGTGTTGACGCTTTGCTTGTTTGATGGTTCGTCGGAGGGTGTAGCGGGATTTCTTATAAGTGTCCAGCTCCTCAACAAAAGCAGCTCTAGGTTTTATTTCAGTGCGGATGTTGCCTGTAATCTATTGCTTCTGGTTGGGATATGTACGTACTGTCACTGTGGGGACGATGTCGTCAATGCACTTATTAATGAAGCCGGTGACTGATGTGATAAACTTCTCAATGCCATCGGATGAATGCAGGAACATATTCCAGTCTGTGCTAACAGTCCTGTGGCTTAGCATCCGCTTCATCGGACCACTTCCATATTGAGCGCGTCACTTGCACTTCCTGTTAGAGTTTTTGCTTGTAAACAGCAATCAGGAGGATAGAGGTATGGTCAGATTTGACAAATGGAGGGCGAGGGATAGCTTGAATGCGTCTCCGTTTGTGGAGTAAAGGTGGTCTAGATTTTTTTTACTCTAGCTGAACAGATAACATGCTGGTAGAAATGAGCGAAAACGGATTTCAGTTTTCCTGCATTAAAATCACTGGCCACTAGGAGCACCGCCTCTGGATGAGCATTTTCTTATTTGCTTATGGCCCTACACAGTTCAGTGAGTGCGGTTTTGTGCCAGCATTGTTTTGTGGTGGTAAATAGAAACCTAGATGAAAACTCTCTTGTTAAATAGTATGGTCCACAGCTTCTCATGAGTTATTCGAACTCAGGTGAGCAGAACCTTGAGACTTCCTTAATATTAGAGATTTCGCACCTATCTTTGTTGACAAAGAGACACACCCCACCCCCACGGATCTTACGGGATTATTAGGTCAAAGTTGAGGACACAGTTCACCTGACACACTACTGAATCCAAACATTACACTCTTGATGTTATGTGCATTTTACATTTACTGTACTTTTCGCCGCATTTGTTGAAAAGTAAATATGAAAATACTTTCTAAGAATATTCTTAAAATGTGCGGTAGGTGCAACATAAGACAACAAAAATTACCAGGGTTTGAGTGAGAGGACTAACTGATGTCTCCAAGTGGCCACACACCCCTCCAAAGTGTGCACAGTTCCTAAGTAATTTCAATGCACTTTTATGACTCAAAGAGGTCTTCACCTATAAGGTGCTTTTTTGAGCTCTTCTAGCTGTGCCATTGAGGAACTAGAGCAAGCACACTTGTAGTTGCTTTGTGTCCCTGCCATCATACAATTACCCATAATAAATTGCAATCTGGGTCAGGTGGGCATCAATTGAAATTTTGTTCTACTGCCAACATGACTAGCTTAGTTATAAAATACGATCTTACAGTGTTAGGCTTTCACATGGCAATTCAGAGAAACATATCGTAATTTTGGTGCACGTAGAAAGTATTAACGCGTGCATTCAGGTTTGTGCATTCAGGTGCGTGTTCCGCTGTGAATTCTCTTCACAATAGACAAATATAGGCTCATTCTGTTCAGAACATTCTGTACGATGTCATGTCATCTTGTAACTGTACATAGTGGCCATAAATGTTGACTAACATGAGTTTTATGATATGGAAATGTGAAGTGCACATTTGGACTTACAGGTGTTTGGCTTGCTTGTATGACATCAAAGTGGTATTTATTATAATCTTCAATGGCTAATCTTTCAAAATACACAGAGTCCTCTTAATTTACAACATTTCCCTCACTCAGACAACAAAAAATGTGTAAAAATTGCCCAATTAGCGGGAGGAATGGGGGCAACTTCACTTTTTTGTCTGTCAGTCAAAACACATACAGTGCTTTGAAGCCTCAGCTCTAAGGTAATTTTTAGCATGCTACTGTACAGCCACTACGTTCCATTTTAGGCACTTATCAGTGCCCAAATCTGCCATTTTCAACCCGTATACATGTATGAGTGTAAAGGGCTACGCAAACAGTGTTATTCCAAGGTTATCTTTTCATTCCTCAACATTTCCTTTCCAACATGCTTATCTATTATCCAAGGCCTTTATGCTCTGATCTGTCATATAGAACCTCAAAACAATAGATGACGCAATGTGAATTATAAAAAACATTATAGTAGGTGAGAGTAAATATTTGATTTGCCCAACTGCTGAAGCAAATCCTATTTTAATTGTTCATGGCAATCATTCGGCATAACACTCAAACATTTCATCACGAGATGTCTAAAAATAGCTTTGTATGTTAGTTTTTTGTTTATAGTTGTCATTATGATAACGTTTCAATTTACTTTGAAACATCTTTATTTAGAGGTGTTTCAATCAATACCAGAACAAATAATACATTGACAGTAAAACTTACATTCATGAACCCAAGTCCTATGTCCCTTATTGAGAAGAAGCAGTATTATAGCAGTATTATAACAGACTGACAACCTCTGTTTTTGCTCACATATATCTAACGTTATATTCAGATCTGCAGAATCCCAAACAACCGCCAATGTGTTTGATTACCGGCAAATTTGAGTTAGTGTGGTAACAAAGGAACTCATATAATTCAACCTATGCTGTCATGTCCTTCTGCAATGAAACTCATCATCATGTCATCTTCTCCTTTAATCCCTCCTTCTATCCCTCCCTTCTCTAATTACCAGACCCTGGGATAGTGAGAAGCCAGCGAGGTTGAAGGTAAGTGCATTTATTGCATCTCTTTGACAATATAATTGGCCTGGAGCATTGATTTTCCTCCCTCTGTCTTTTCAGGGGATGTAAGCAGGTTGGTTACAGATAAAGCAAACAGCAACATTTGTGTTGCTACTGTAGTCTTGTTCTCTTGTTTATAACTGTATGTAGAGGACACTGGTCTAGACAGGTTCAGCCAAGAGGTTGTTTGCTCTGCTCAATGTCTCTCTGGGCCAACATTTTTCTGCAAAAATATTGCCATAATACCCCTACATATTTAAGTGAAAATTAGTTGAATCACGTTGCATCATTTAACACAGGATGAATGTGACCAGAAAACACCACACATTTACTTCACAAACAAGCCCATTATTATTGCCAAGTAGGCAACTCAAGTGCACAACTACACAACCGCTTACAACAACACCATTGACAAAACAGGCCAACAGTCTGAGTCCGACAGTAAACAAACATAATGAAATACACAGCATATCAGTGAGCCAGCGGGGAGACAGGGTCCAGTGGCGGTCCGCCTGTCGACGATACCTGGAGGTGGTCTTGAGAAGAGCGGACCGAGCTCTCTTCCAGGTACGCCAACAGCGGCGGACGAACATCTGGGCAGAGGGTATGTTGACCTCTTCCTCTTGCTCCGGGAAGAGTGGGGGCTGATAACCCATGGAGCACTCGAAGGGCGAGAGCCCAGTGGTCGAGCAGGGAAGGGTGTTCTGGGCGTACTCCACCCACACGAGTTGCTGGCTCCAGGTGGTGGAGTTGGCCGAGACGAGGCACCGAAGAGTCGTCTCCAGGTCCTAATTGGCACACTCCAACTGGCCGTTGACTTGGGGATGAAACCCGGAGGACAGGCTGGCCCGACGGCCAAATGAGTGTGCAGAACACCTTCCAGAACTGGGACGAGAACTGAGTACCACGGTCGGAAACCATGTTCACCGGAAGTCCATGGATCCGGAAGAAGTGCTGCACCATGAGCTGGGAGGGGAATGAAATGGGCGGCTTTGGAAAACCTGTCCACCACCATGAGGATAGTGGTGTTGACATCAGACAAAGGGAGACCAGTGACGAAGTCCAAGGATATATGTAACCAAGGTCGGTGAGGGACAGGAAAAGGTTGAAGGAGGGCAACCGGAGCTTGCCGATGAGTCTTGTTATAAACACAGACACTGCAGGCGGTTACAACGCAGAGACGTCTGGAACCATGGTGGGCCACCAAAAGCGTTGTCGCACAAATTCCAGGGTGCGACGGGAGCCAGGTTGGCAGGCAAGCCTGGCGGAATGAGCCCATTCCAGGACCGGGGAGTGGGTAGCATCCGGGGGGTGTAGAAACGGGACAATAGCGGCATGACAGTGCGTCTGGCTTAACATTCTTAGACCCCGGGCGATAGGAGATGGTGAAGTTGAACCGGGTGAACAACAGGACCCATCGAGCTTGCCTGGAGTTGACACGCTTGGTGGTGCTGAGATATTCCAGGTTCTTGTGATCCGTTCACACTATGAATGGAAGTTCCGCCCCCTCTAGCCAGTGTCTCCACTCTTCCAAGGCCATCTTCACAGTGAGTAGTTATCAATTCCCCACAACATAATTCCTCTCCGTGGCATTAAGGTGATGGGAGAAGAAGGCGCAGGGATGAAGCTTAACTTCTTAGGGAGTGGCAGCAGAGGTGACGGTTTTGGAGAGTCTGGCGTGCCCAAAGTTAAATGCATGCCACTCAGGCCCAGAAAATAGGATATGCACATAATTAGTACTATTGGATAGGAAACACTCTGAAGTTTCTAAAAGTGTTAAAATAATGTATGTGAGTATAACAGAACTGATATAGCAGGCGAAAACCCGAGGAAAATCCATCCGGATTTGCAGTTTTTTTTGTATATGACCTTTTTCTCCAGGCTGCCTATTGATTTCTATGTTATCTGGGACTGAGACTGCAGTACCTATGGCTTCCACTAGATGTCAACAGTCTTTATACTCTAGCACTAAGCAGAACAGATAGGAAGAGGAAGTAGTGAAGGGACCACATTTGTCAACATTTCACGGGCGCGAGATTGTGAGCGCACCCCACTTTATTTTACCGACATCCGAAGCATCTACCTCCACCACGAACTGACAGGATGGGTCTGGATGGATCAATATGGGAGCTGTGGTCAAGTGGTGCTTAAGGTCCAGAAACGCCGGTCAGCAACTGGGGCGATGGAAATTGGCAAATCCTAAGAAACATTGCAGCTGCACTTCACCACGTTGCAGCTGCCAACCCACCACCACTCTCACCTTTCTCAGATCCATCTGGACATTCCCAGCAGTGATGATGTATCCAAGGAAGGAGATGGTGGAGCAATGGAACTCACATTTTTTGGCTTTGACAAACAGTTCTCTAGGAGATGCTGGAGGACTTGTTGGATGTGGAGAACGTGTTCTTGAGCCGAGCGGGAAAAGATGAGGATGTTGTCGAGGTAGACAAATACGAACCGGTTCAACATATCCCGGAGAACGTCTTAACCAGGGCCTGGAACATTGTAGGAGCATTGGTCCAACCAAATGGCATCACCAGGTATTCATAGTGTCCGCTAGCAAAAAGGCGAGTCAGCAGACCTCGGAGACTCTCAGGGACGTAAACTGCGGGGACTTCCGGTGGGATCCTTGCACGAGCGATTGGGACCGGAATCAGTCCTCCTTTCCCTTCTACGTTCCTGTAGCCGCCCATCGATCCTGATGGCCAATGAGATGAGCGAATCGAGATCCGTAGGCAGCTCCTGGGCTGCGAGCTCGTCCTTCACCTCCTCCGATAAATCCTTGAAAGAATGTGTTGAACAGGGATTCTGGGTTCCAGGCACTCTCAGCAGCCAATGTGCGTAAATTAACCGCATTGTCCCCAACACAGTGTGTGTCTTGGCTGGAGTAACTTCCGGCGGCCTTAGAGAGAATCAGCGGAATTACTCCAAGCAATGTATTCAAGGCACAGTCATGGCGTTCTGCCAAGGTCTGGAATCCGTCCATAAGACTTCGAAGTGACTCCTTGTGTCTCCCAACAGTAGCTCCTTGGGAGGAGATGACGTTGCGGAGCTGGTCCAAGTCTGCTGGGTCAGTCAGGCCCAGTTCATACTATCAGACCTCAGGATAAGACCCAGATGCAGACAGTTCAAAGTAACACTGGTGTATTACAAAAACAGGGAGCAGGCAAACGACAGGTCAAGGGCAGGCAGAGGTCAGTAATCCAGAGCAGAGTCTGAAAATTACAGAACGGCAGGCAGGCCGTTCTGTAAAAAACCAGCCAAACCAAAAGTTTATAGGTATTTTTGAACGCGCTCTCTTCACGGTTCTATGGGCGATTCGACGTTGGATTTTCTGAACATTACGCACCAACCAAACGGAGATTTATGGATATAATAAATGACTTTTTCTAACAAAAGAACCATGGATTGTCTTCGTTGGACACTTGGGAAGCCCTCAGCAGAAGTTCTTCAAAAGGTAAGGGATTTGTTTTCGCTCTGAAATGTGTTTTGTATGAACCGCAATGGTTTATGAATTTATGCTAATGGGAAAAATATTGGAGGTGTTACCCTCAAACAATCAAATGTTGTGCTTTCTCCGTGAAGCCTTTTTGAAATCTGACAACGCTGTGATATTGCCAAGAAGCAGAGCTTTTGATGACTATGCAACACTTGTATATTGATGAATGTTTAATAATTCAACTTTTGGATTTTGAATTTGGCGCCTTGCATTTCACCGGCTAGCGCCCCACCACTCCGTAAGTAGTTAACCACTCCCACTCAAAGGAGCGACCTACATAGGTTATGATGGCTCTTGATGTTGGGGAAAATGTCAAGGCTGCAGCTGCCAATACTTCAATAAGGGATGGGAATTCCTGACCTACCCCCACTTTCTGACACAGTTGTTGAATACAGTTAATTCAGAATCCTCAACAGAGATATGATAGTAATCACATCGGGCCAACAGTGATTCTTTTAGTGCAAAAGTCCTAGACCCTGGCAGCAGGGGTGTAGTTTTTTCATTTTTTTAAATTTGAGAATACACAGAGCTGATAAAACTATTTCTAGAAAATGGATTCTGATAACCTCTAAATAAATTATATTTAATTACCACAAAAATTCCATGAAAAACAATAGAATGACAAACCAAATAAATATTAATAGTAGCTTAGAAGATGGTTGATGTTACCAGTTCTCACAGTCTCACTTCAGAATTAGACGTTCATCCATTTTTCTCAAACGTCAAATTTATAAGTTGTTCCAAAAGTCAAATTTCTCAGTGCTTAAGGTTACATTTAGGCATTGCCATCCACATTTTTAAGGTTAAGATTAAGTTCAGGCATTAACTCCAAATGCTTAAGGTAAATGTAACCATTAACTCCGAATTGTTAAGGTAAGGGTTAAGGTCTCCAATCACATCCAATCCAATTTTATAAGTCACATGCGCCGAATACAAGAGGTGTAGACCTTAGAGTGAAATGCTTACTTACGAGCCCCTAACCAACAGTGCAGTTGCAAAAAATATGGATAAGAATAAGAGAAGAGTAACAAATAATTAAACAGCAGCAGTAAAAAAATAACAATATATACAGGGGGGTTCCAGGACAGATTCAATGTGCGGGACACCGATTAGTTGAGGTAGAATGTACATGTAGGTAGAGTTAATTAACCTCTCAGGGATCACTGCGGCGCTAGCGCCCCACTCCCGACACTACCAGGTGAAATGCAAGGTGCCAAATTCAAAATCCCAAAGTTGAATTATTAAACATCCACCAATATACAAGTGTTCCATACTCATCAAAAGCTCTGTTTCTTGGCTTGGCAATATCACAGCGTTGTCAGATTTCAAAAAGGCTTTACGGCGAAAGCACAACATTTGATTGTTTGAGGGTAGCACCTCACATACTTTTCCCATAGCCATGAATTCATTAGCCAGCGTGGCACACACATAACACATTTCACAGCAAAAACAAATCAATTACCTGTTGAAGAACTTCTGCTGAGGTCTTCCTAAGTGTCCAACGAAGACAATCCATGGTTCTTTTGTTAGAAAACGTCATGTATTTTATCCATAAATCTCCATTTGGTTCGCGCGTTATAATCAGAAACTACAGCGTCCACACCTCCATTGAAACGTGACTAGAACTCGTTCAACTTATACCTATAAACTTGTCCAAGAACAATCAAACATCATTTTAAATGTATCCTTAGGAACACTTTTACGTATATTTACTATAATAAATCAACCGGAATATAAACTGAGCTCTAAAGACGGAAAAAAACACAGTGCACGCTTCCCGAGAGCGCGCGTCCAGTCCTATAGAGTTCCAAAGGGACACTTCCTTATTCCCTCTTCTTCTCTGCTCTANAAAACAAATCAATTACCTGTTGAAGAACTTCTGCTGAGGTCTTCCTAAGTGTCCAACGAAGACAATCCATGGTTCTTTTGTTAGAAAACGTCATGTATTTTATCCATAAATCTCCATTTGGTTCGCGCGTTATAATCAGAAACTACAGCGTCCACACCTCCATTGAAACGTGACTAGAACTCGTTCAACTTATACCTATAAACTTGTCCAAGAACAATCAAACATCATTTTAAATGTATCCTTAGGAACACTTTTACGTATATTTACTATAATAAATCAACCGGAATATAAACTGAGCTCTAAAGACGGAAAAAAACACAGTGCACGCTTCCCGAGAGCGCGCGTCCAGTCCTATAGAGTTCCAAAGGGACACTTCCTTATTCCCTCTTCTTCTCTGCTCTATTTCATCTGAACAGAATCAAATCACTTTCTCGAGACTGTTGACATCCAGAGGAAGCGATAGGTACTGCATTCATATGCCCTTATATGGGCATTTTCATGAGGGAGGGGTTCCAAATGAGGCACTCTGTGAAAACCACTTTTTCCAGGACAGAAATTCCTCGGGGTTTTGCCTGCCATATCCGTTCTGTTTTACTCACAGACAAACGGTTAACAGTTTTACAAAATTCAGAGTGTTTCCTATCCAATGGTACCAAATATGTGCATATCCTATTTTCTATGCATAGATGATGACAGAGAGTGGCAGTGGTGTGGAGAGGGTGGGGGGGGGGGCAATGCAAATAGTCTGTGTAGCCATTTGACTAGATGTACAGGAGTGTTATGGCTTGGGGGTAGAAGCTGTTTAGAAGCCTCTTGGACCTAGACTTGGTGCTCTGGTACCACTTGCCGTAAGGTAGCAGAGAGTCTATGACTACGGTGGCTGGAGTCTTTGACAATTTTTAGGGCCTTCCTCTGACACTGCCTGGTATAGAGGTCCTGGATGGCAGGAAGCTTGACCCCAGTGATGTACTGGGCCGTTCTCACTACCCTCTGTAGTGCCTTGCGGTCGGAGGCCAAGCAGTTGCCCTACCAGGCAGTGATGCAACCAGTCAGGATGCTCTCGATGGTGCAGCTGTAGAACATGTTGAGGATCTGAGGACCCATGCCAAATCTTTTCAGTCTCCTGAGGTGGGGCAAAGGTACAGGTCGGCAGGCAGGCTCAGGGTCAGGGACAGGCAGAGTGGTCAAGCACGCAGGCTCAGAGTCAGGACAGGCAAGGGTCAAAAACAGGAGGGCAAGAAAAAGAGAGACTGGGAAAATCAGAAGCTGAGACAAAAACGCTGGTTGACTTGACAAACAGGATGAACTGGCAACAGACAAACAGACAACACAGGTATAAATACACAGGGGATAATGGGGAAAATGGGCAACACCTGGAGGGGGGTGGAGACAATCACAAAGCACAAAGACAGGTGAAACAGATCAGTGTGCGATAGTACCCCCCCCCTCTAGAGGCGCCACCTGGCGTCCTACCTGGGCACATACCTGGTTGACCAGGGTGCCGGCGGTGGAAGTCGGCGATGAGGGCAGGATGTCCCTCCCATCCGGGCCATAACCCTCCCAGTCAACCAGGTACAGGAAACCCCTGCCCTGTGGTCGAACACTCAGGAGGCATCTCACCGTGTACGCCAGATGTCCATCGATGGCACGAGGAGGAGGGGTGGGCCTGCAAACAGAAGACTGTGAGACACAGGCTTTATCCTAGACACATTGAAAGTAGGGTGAATATGGAGGGTACGGGGTAATAAAAGATGAACAGCTGTGGAGCTAATGACTCTAGAGATGTGTAACAGGCCAATGAAATGGAGGCAAAATTTACGGGACTCCACCCAGAGGGGCAAGAGAGCCATACCCTCTGCCCGAGCCAATAGCGTGGAGCAGGGGTTCGGTGGCGATCCGCTTGTCGCCTATACCTGGAAGTGTTCGTCAACAGAGCGGCCCGGGCTCTCTTCCAGGTACGGCGACAGCTCTGGATGAACATCTGGGCAGAGGGATTGCTGACTTCATCCTCTTGCTCTGGGAAGAGCGGAGGCTGATATCCCAAGGAACAATCGAAGGGCGAGAGACCTGTGGCAGAGCAAGGAAGGGTGATACGGGTGTACTCAACCCATATCAGTTGCTGACTCCAGGTGGTAGGGATGGCGGAGACTAGGCACCGAAGAGTTGTCTCTAAGTCCTGGTTGGCTCGCTCCGACTGGCCGCTGGACTGGGGGTTTAATCCGGAGGACAGGCTGGCCGACCACCAAATGGGCATGCAGAACACCTTCCAGAACCGGGACGAGAACTGCGGACCCCGGTTGGAGACCATGTCCACCGGGAGTCCGTGGTTCCTGAAGACGCATTGCACCATAAGCTGGGCCGTCTCCTTGACCGAGGGTTGTTTGGGGATGAGGAATGAAGTGGGAGGCTTTGGAAAACGGGTCGACCACAGTCAGGATGGCAGTCTTGTTCTCTACGCAGACCGGGCAGGCAGCGACAAATGCGGAAACATCCGGAACCATAGTAGGCCACCAAAGTAGGCCACCCTGGCCTTTGTCGCACAAAGGCCAGGGTCCGACGAGAGCCCGGGTGACGGGCAAGCCTGGAGGAATGGGTCCACTCCAGGACCTCGGAGCAGACAGCGTCAGGTTCAGCTGGGACCGCTGCGCCTCCCGGACCTGTTTCCCTATACCCCAGCGGTGTGCCGTCGCCAGGCACGGAAGAATGGTCTCGGGCTCCTTGGTGGTGACCATAGGGTTATAGTGGCGAGAGAGGGCATCCGGCTTGACGTTCTTGGACCCCGGCCGGTAGGAGAGGGAAAAGTTGAACCGGATAAACAGCAGGGCCAATTTCGCTTGCCTGGAGTTGAGGCGTTTGGCGGTGCGGAGATACTCCAGGTTTTTGTGGTCAGTCCACACAAGGAACGGCTGTTCCGCCCCTTCTAGCCAGTGCCTCCATTCCTCAAACGCCATCTTCACTGCGAGAAGCTCCCGATTCTCCACAGCGTAGTTTCTCTCTGTGGCATTGAGGCGGTGGGAGAAGAAGGTGCAGGGATGCAATATTTTTCCATTAGCATAAATTCATAAACCATCGCGGTTCACACAAAACACATTTCACAGCGAAAACAAATCCCTTACCTTTTGAAGAACTTCTGCTGAGGGCTTCCTAAGTGTCCAACGAAGACATCCAATGGTTCTTTTGTTAGAAAAAGTCATTTATTATATCCATAAATCTCTGTTTGGTTGGCGCGTTATGATCATAAAATACAGCGTCCACTCGCCCATTGAACCGTGAAGAGAGCGCGTTCAACCTATACCTATACACTTGTCCAAGAACAATCAAACATCATTGATAATGTATCCTTAGGAACACTTTTATGTATATTTAGTATAATATTTAAACCGGATTATAAACTGGACGATAGGAAAGGAAAAAACCACAGCGCGCGCGAGCCCGTGAACGCGCATCCTCTTCTGTTTACATCCGATGACCAGTTCGAAATTCTTCTTCTATTACCATCCAGAGCAACTATAACATCACCAAACACTGTCTAGAGACTGTTGACATCCAGTGGAAGCAATAGGTACTGCAATCTTACTCCCAGAAATGGCTGTTTTCAATAGGGAGGGGTTTTAAATTAGGCAATGTGTCAAAAACACTTTTTCCAGGACAGAAATTCCTCGGGTTTTTGCCTGCTATATCCGTTCTGTTATACTCACAGACATTATGTTAACACTTTTAGAAACATCAGAGTGTTTCCTATCCAATAGTACTAATTATGTGCATATCCTATTGTCTGGGCCTGAGTGTGAAGCATTTTACTTTGGGCATGCCAGACTCTCCAAAACTGTCACCTCGGGAGCCGCTCCCTAAGAAGTTAAGGTCCCAGAACGTCCGGTCAGCAGCAGAGGACCACGTGAATGGAACCTTGGTAGAGGTGAGTGCCTACAGGGGGGAGGCCAGGGTGCTGTAACCCCGGATAAAGCAGCGATAGAAGTTGCCGAACCCCAGGAAATGTTGCAGCTACACCCAAGACGTAGGCTGAGGCCAATCCACCACCTCTCTCACCTTCTCGGGATCCGTCTGGACTCCCCCAGCAGAGATTATGTAGCCCAGAAAGGGAATGGTGGAGCGATGGAACTCACACTTTTCTGCCTTAACAAACAACTGGTTCTCCAGAATGCTCTGAAGAACCTGTCGGGCGAGGAGCACATGTTCTTGGGGGGAGCGGGAGCAGACAAGGATGTCATCAATGTAGATGAAGATGAACCGGTTCAACATGTTGCGGAGAACATTATTCACCAGAGCCTGGAACACGGCAGGGGTGTTGTTGAGGCCAAAGGGCATGACCTTATATTCGTACTGGCCACTGGCCGTGTTGAAGGCACTCTTCCACTTGTCCCCCTCTCGTATCCGCACCAGGTGGTAGGCGTTACGTAGATCCAGCATGGAGAAAACAGTGGCCCGCTGGAGCGGCTCGAAAGTCGAGGAAATGAGTGGTAGTGGAAAACGGTTCTTCACAGTCCCCGGTAGCACCAGCTGTCAGTGCAGCTCACAGATCTCTGCACCTGCACATAGCCCATCTGTAAACAGCCCATCCTACTACCTCATCCCCATACTGTATTTATTTATTTATCTTGCTCCTTTGCACCCCAGAATCTTTACTTGCACTTTCGACTTCTGCACATCTACCATTCCAGTGTTTAATTGCTATATTGTAATTACCTCGCCACCATGGCCTATTTATTTCCCTACCTCCCTTATCTTACCTCATTTGCACTCACTGTATATATACTTCTTTTTTTTTCTACAGTATTAATGACTGTAGGTTTGTTTATGTAACTCTTTGTTGTTGTATGTGTCGAACTGCTGTGCTTTATCTTGGCCAGGTCGCAGTTGTAAATGAGAACTTGTTCTCAACTAGCCTACCTGGTTAAATAAAGGTTAAATAAATAAAAAAGTCAATGCATGGGTGCAGGGTCTTGTCCTTTTTCTCCACAAATGAAGAACCCTGCGCCTGCGTGAGAGGAATAGGGATGGATAAATCCGGAGCAACGTCCGAGCCCCCAGGAAGATGTCCTGTGGCAGGTTGCGCCAATTTCAGATAATGGGCGTGGCAGAATGGACTCCAGCCCATGATAGCACCCGTAGACCATTTGATGAGGTGATTGTGTCGCTGGAGCCAGGAAAATCCCAAAACCATGGGAATCTGGGGGGACTTGAGCAGGAATTGAATGGTCTCGCTATGATTTCCTGACACACATAGGTTGATGGGAGTGGTGTTATGGGTGACCCGACCTATAGAGCACCCATCCAGCGTTCTAAACTCCATGGGAATGGAGAGGGGCTGAGTGGAGATGTTCAGCTTGGAAGCCAGTGTGGCATCCAAAAAGCTCTCATCGGCCCAGAGTCAAAGTGGACCCGGAGAGATTTGGACTGGATTCCCCACAGCAGAATGACATAAAAAGGGGTGTGAGTAAGGGAAGCAGAAAAGTTCTCCATATGGCCCACCAGGGTACTTTCTCCTACCGGTGATCCTGGTCTTTTACCGGGCAAGAGGACACAAAATGACCCAAAGTCCCGCAATACAGACAGGTCTTTGTGTTGATCCTGTGTTGCCGTTCTGCTGGTGACAGCCCAGCTCGACCTAGTTGAATAGGCTCGGGAAACAATGCCTCGCCATCTTCAGTGACTCTCGAGGAAGGTTGGGAAACCTCGGGTGCTCTCGGCAATGGGACCGTCGGGGACGACTAGGAGAAGAGGTGGAATCCCTGGACGTGCGAGCGAAATCGAATTTCCTCGCCATCTGTCGTTCCCGCAATCGCCCATCGATGCGGATGGTCAAAGCGATGAGGGAGTCCAGATTCGTGGGTAACTCCCGAGCAGCAAACTCGTCCTTAACCTCCTCCGAGACGCCATGCAGGAACATGTCAAACAGTGCTTCCACGTTCCACGCACTCTCCGCTGCCAACATGCGGAAACCCACCGCATAGTCGGCCACTCTGAGGGTGTCCTGCCGGAGCTGGATTAGCTTCCGGGCAGCTTCTCTCCCGGAGAACGGGGCATCAAATACTTTCCTCACCTCTCCCACAAACCCCTCCAGACTCATGCACTTGGCTGGCTGTTGTTCCCGTACGGCGGTAGCCCAGGTGAGAGCCCTCCCAGACATTAGCGTGATGAGGTAGGCTATCTTGGAGCGATCCGAGGGGATGAAGGAGGGCTGAAGCTCAAAAATGAGGGCACTCAGATACCTTTAAAAAAGGTAAGGGTGTGGATCAGAAAACCAGTCACTATCTAGTGTGACCATTATTTGCCTCATGAAGGGTGACACATCTCCATCGCGTAGAGTTGATCAGGCTGTTCAAATCAAATCAAATCAAACCTAGCTTTATTTATACAGCACATTTATACAGCACACAGTACCGGCTGCCCGGTACAGTCGAAACCGGGATTCACTCAGGTCAAGACCCTGGTGAGGACGATGAGCACGAACATGAACTTCCCTGAGAACGTTTTGGACAGTTTGCGTTGAAATTCTTTGGTTGTTCAAATCCACAGTTTCATCAGCTGTCCGGGTGGCTAGTGTCAGACGATTCCACAGGTGAAGAAGTGGATGTGGAGGTCCTGGGCTGGTCGTGGTTACTCGTGGTCTGCGGTTTTGAGGCCGGTTGGACGTACTGCCAAAATCTCTAAAACGACATTAGTAGAGAAACGTTAAAATCTCTGGCAACAGCTCTGGTGGACATTCCTGCAGTCAGCATGCCAATTGCACGCTCCCTCAAAAATTTAGACATCTGTGGCATTGTGATGTGTGACAAAACTGCACATTGTTCCCAGCACAAGGTGCACCTGTGTAATGATCATGCTGTTTAGTCATTAATGTTATTATTATTAATTATTATTGTTATAATTATTGCTATTTATTATTAGTATTATTATTAACATTGTTATTATTACTATTATTTATTACATTATAATTATTTATTTTAATTTAGTTACACAACACATATATAGGGGGGAGAATAATACTCTTTCTTTTTCTTTATTGAATCACATTTGTTTTTAACTAATTGAGATTAAAAAATGAACCATTCTTCAACTGCTTTTCCTGGACCATTCACAAGCACTATTGAGTCCTACCATGTGCAGTATTGAAACCGATCGACATGCATACCTGCTTCTTATGTTAAACAACTCTTTTGACATATCTCCCTCCCTCCTGCTCCCTGGCTGTAATGGTGTCTTATTTAGCATTAGTCTTCCCTCCGCATGGCATAGTATTTTCGTGGCAGGTAAAAAGGTATCCCAGGCAACCATAATATACTATAGCGCTGTCCTTTTGCACTTAACAGTTTGAATGAATTACTGTCATTTGCTGGTGTGCGCACTGGTGACAGTGCTGCTTTGCCAAGCCCTGTATCTTAGTAACAGGCTCTGATAGAACATAGTCTTTCTCCCCTCACATAGGCAACGTGGATGAAATGTGGATGCATATCTGATGTTGCGTATAACAGGAAATTGGAAGGTATTAATGAATCGTATGACAGGGTGGGTGCTATAGCATGTTAAATCTCCATCTGAATGATGGTGGTGCTATACGCCACTCTCCATGGCCAGTACTAACTACTGCACAACTGGTCTAGAATCCCCTGCCTGTCCAAAGGGAGCTGTTTCTTAAACTAGCTCTGGTGGATCCAGGCTTAGCCACGGCGCTGTGGTAGACCCAGTTAACAGATGTTTGATTTGGACTTCAGACCCTTGTAGCAGTAGATCTTAACCTTCCTCAATGTTTTATTTGACGGCTTGCAAATGAAAACATAAGGCGGCTAGTTTTGAGGCAAATCAAGCCTGTTACCCTTAGGAATAAACTACTGATTACAATCGACTATTTAGTCCATGAAAAATGTTAAGCAAATCGGCCATTATCATTAATGTAGTCAGAGTTATGTGCACACGATTAGGTCTTGTAGGTTGTGTTTTGCACAGCAGAACTAATTAAAAATAGTAAAAAAAAGTACCTGTTTTACTAACCACTGATTACTGTTATACATTTGGAGGGCTCTCAAAATGTTTACTGCAAGGGCCCTAACCGGGGTGATTATCACCCACTTAGTGCATTTTGAAATCATAATTGGCATCATGTTTTCATGCCTTTCTGGGAAACATTGAATTATCACTGTAATATTTAGCAGTTTTATAGCCATGAATTACACTTGTTCAGATTGTCAACCATCACTGTTTGTTTCATATAGACTGAAGTTTTTTACTATTTTTAGCAGAATGTGAAGCTTGGGTTAATATATAGAGATTTGGATTAAGACATGTACGCCTAAAACGGTTTGGAATGTCTGTAGAAATTGCTTCCCTATCTCCCATTCAGGAGCTCAAATAATAATCCTAAATTGTCATACATCATACTGTAAATGAACATATAGTTTACCCAGGGACCACCAATGCGGCCTTACTAATTTTGATTAGTCTACAGTACATCCCTCTGTGGAGATCTGCTCTCTGTCTATTGACAGAACCTTGCATTGAGAAAGATTACATTGTCCAAAGCTATTATTAACCAATGCAGTCCGTCAGAGACTAAAGTGAATGCTAATGAATTTGTTATATCTCCTAGCTTTAGAATGTTAACTTAATATTAGTTGCTGGAGTGTGTGGAATGTGTGTTTCCCTGTGTGTGTTGACCGGAATGGGCTGCTCCCGTCCCGCCTTTATTCCTGAGATGATGGGGATACTGTGTGGATCCGGTCTATTCCCCAATGGGAATATTAATCATTTTCCTCCGCTATGTCTGGGTAATTACTCATCCCTGGCGGATGTGCCAGACTAATGCAACTCCCACGCCTGGGAATCCAGAGGGGATTTTATCCTCTTGAATAACCTCTTAGACAACAGCCTCAGTGCACCATTGTTCTGTTTGATCGCTCCAACAGGTTACGTTGACACTATCTGCCATTTATTCCTGGATTGTACTAACAGTATTCGGCTCAAGAGAATGCCACATCAGTAATAGTAGAGTGCCTTCAGAAAGTTTTCACACCACTTGACTTTTTCCACATTTTGTTGTGTTACAAAGTGGGATTAAAATAGATTTGTCATTTTTTTTGTCAACCATCTACACAAAATACTCTGTAATGTCACAGTCAGAGAAAATTCTAACATTTGTAAAAAAATTAATAATGAGAAATAAAACACTAATATACACTACCGTTCAAAAGTTTGTTGTCACTTAGAAATGTCCTTGTTTTTTAAAGAAAATACATTTTTTTTGTCCATTAAAATAACAACAAATTGATCAGAAATACAGTGTAGACATTGTTAATGTTGTAAATGATTATTGTAGCTGGAAACGGCAGACTTTTTATGGAATATCTACATAGGCGTACAGAGGGCCATTATCAGCAACCACCACTCCTGTGTTCCAATGACACATTATGTTAGCTAATCCAAGTTTATCATTTTAACATTAGAAAACCTCTTCACTGTTGACGTTGAGACTGGTGTTTTGTGGGTACTATTTAATGAAGCTGCCAGTTGAGGACATGTGAGGCGTCTGTTTCTCAAACTAGACACTCTAATGTACTTGTCCTCTTGCTCAGTTGTGCACCGGGGCTTCCCACTCCTCTTTATATTCTGGTAAGAGCCAGTTTGCGCTGTTCTTTGAAGGGAGTAGTACACAGTGTTGTACCAGATCTTCAGTTTCTTGCCAATTTCTCGCATGGGATAGCCTTCATTTCTCAGAACAAGGATAGACTGACAAGTTTCATTAGAAAGTCCTTTGTTTCTGGCCATTTTGAGCCTGTAATCGAACCCACAAATGCTGATGCTCCAGATACTCAATTAATCTAAAGAAGGCCAGTTTTATTGCTTCTTTAATCAGAACAACAGTTTTCAGCTGTGCTAACATAATTGCAAAAGGGTTTTCTAAAATTTTCCTTTTAAAATTATAAACTTGGATTAGCTAACACAACGTGCCATTGGAACACAGGAGTGATGGTTGCTGATAATGGGCCTCTGCACGCCTATGTAGATAATCCATTAAAACTACTTAGGGCTAGAGGGCAGTATCCTGAATTTACGCCTGTCTGACGTGCCCAAAGTAAACTCCCTGTTACTCAGGCACAGAAGCTAGGATATGCACATAATTGGTAGCATTGGATGGAAAACACTCTGCGGTTTCTAAAACTGTTAAAATAATGTCTGAGAGTAGTATAACAGAACTGATATGGCAGGCGAAAACCAGAGGAAAATCCATCCAAAATATTTTTTTGGGGGAGGTCACAGGCCTTTCCAATGACATTCTATTGACTATACAAAAAAAAAATGCTACCAGATTGCAGTACATATGGCTTCCACTAGATGTCAACAGTCTTTATACAAGTTTTCAGGCTTGTTTTTTAAAAAACAAACAAGTAATTGTAGTTTATCCAAGGTGTGCCTCATTAGGACTGTGAATGAGGTGCGCGCTCTTCGTTATTTATCTTCCCTATTGAACATACTTTTCTCCGTCTTAAATTACATTGTTTATTTAGATATTAGATTATTTTAGGATTAATTAGAAACGTCGTTTGACTTGTTTGGACAAAGTTTACTGGTAACTTTTTGGATTCCTTTGTCTGCATGTTGAACGAGTGGATTACTGAAATCAATGGCGCCAACTAAACTGACTTTTTGGGATAAAAAGAAGGGCTTTATCGAACAAAACAACCATTCATTGTGTAGCTGGGACCCTTGGGATTGCAAACAGAGGAAGATCTTCAAAAGTAAGTGATTTATTCTATCGCTTTGACCCAAAGATACCCACTCCTGGGCCACTGCAACTCTGGAGATCACCATGGATACAAGCTTACAAGGCTCGTCTATAGAATTTCTCAGGCCCCAAGTCAAATTTGTTATGAGAGACTTTAGAAAATATTTTTTTTTATTTATTATGTGTTATGATACTATACACTCAGCGGCCAGTTTACTAGGTACACCGATCTGCCTCCGGAAAAGTCTGAATTCTTCGGGCATGGAAACATTGCTCAATTGGTATCGAGGGACCTAACGTGTGCTAGGAAAACATTCCACGCACCATTACACCACCAGCACCAGCCTGTACCGTTGGCACCAGGCAGGATGGGGCCATGGAATCATGCTGCTTATACCAAACACTGACTCTGCCGTCAGCATGATGCAACAGGAACTTGGATTTGTCGGATCAGGCAATGTTTTTCCACTACTCAATTGTCCAGTGTTGGTGATCACATGCCCACTGGAGCCACTTCTTCTTGTTTTAAGCTGATATGAGTGGAACCTGGTGTGGTCGTCTGCTGCACTAGCCCATCCGTGAGAAGGACCGAATAGTTGTGCATTCCAAGATTCTATTCTGCACACTACTGTTGACCTGCACTGTTATTTGCCTGTTTGTGGCCCAACTGTTAGATTGCACGATTCTTGCCATTCTCCTTCGACCTCTCATCAACGAGCTGTTTTTGCCCACAGGACTGCTGCTGACTGGATGTTTTTTGTATTTCACACCATTCTCTGTAAACCCTAGACACTGTCGTGCGTTTCTGAGATACTGGAACAGGCACGCCGCACGCCTCACACCAACGATCATAGCATGCTCAAAGTCACTTAGGTTTACTTGTTTTGCCCATTCATTCGATCAAACAGTAACGGAATGCCTCGATTCCTGTCTGCCTGCTTTATATACAGTGCATTCAGAAAGTATTCAGACGCATTGACCTTTTCCACATTTTGTTAAAGAATCAATGTTCATCATTAATTAAAATGACAATTGAACAGGTAAAGAGGTATGCTTAGATAACCTATGCAGTAAAATTGCATATTGCAATTAGGCATAATGATTATGGCTCTGGATTGCAGAAAAAAGCTGTTTTAGGTGTTTGAAAAATGCTAAATTATCTGAATTTACTGTCCCCCCTCTAGCCCAGCCTTCCCCCCAACCATCCTCATGTACTTCGTGCCCCCTCTAAATTAATGGGTGCAAGTGATCCCTGACTGTAATGCAAAGGCTCTCACTGCCCATTTGAGAATATGATCAGATTCAAAATCACTTTCCATTGTGTTATTTCTTGGCAAAGCTTTTTGAAGTGGGAATAATGTATAGACATTATTCTGTGACATGATGCATTCAGGAAAGAGCTAAAGAACATCCTTGGGGACATTCAATTGCTCGTTTTACTTCACTCGGATGTTATTATTTCTGAATCATAATTTCATTTCTAGTTTTACCTAATGGAAAAGTTTGAGCTGTTCTTTGTGGGGAATGTTCGTCTTTTTCAGCATACTGGATTCTAAGATGAGAATGCATGACAACTTTATGGCAGGTAATTTCAACACGTATTGTACCATTATTTCAAATGGATCTCTGAAGGCTTCACTTTTATCCATTGGTGCTCATTATGAATAAAAGAAAATCCCCTATGAACCTTCCTTATAAAAAATGTAAAGCCCTCCAAGTTAATTTTCTGTATCAGTAATATGTTTTAAAGTGTAGTTATTAAAATCACCACTTTTAAGTAAAAGGGGATTAAACTTGGCTCTGGTGTCAAATAGGTGGTTTATGCATTAATGGCTACAGCACTTAAATCATGACTTAAAGCTTTTTCTCCAACTCCAGCAGGAATTCAGATTTTCCATAGATATTTCCATCACCTAAAAAAACTCAGCAAAAATTACATTTTTAACACTCACATACAATTAAAGCAGGGGTGTTTTGTCTAGGTAGAGGATTTTACCAAAGAGGTTTTTCACATTTGTAGATGATTGAACGGATAATACTGCATGTACTCAGCAACAATTGTTTTAAAACTAAACCATGTGTAACTAGTAGATTTTTACACGTACTGTAGATACTTTCAGTTTTAATTTAATGTTCAGGTAGGCAGCCTTTAAGCCCTATCTGTTCCAAAACAAGCCTGCAGCTAGTCTCTTTCTGTTGTGTAACTGAGGACAGTATCAGATTTCCTCTGATTTGCCACTGTGAGTGCCCGTTACAGTAATACCCCTGTTCTCTGCCCAAAAGAACATTATTTGTATTGGAAATAATTGTATTGAGAATGTGCAATCTGTGGCCCTTATCCCATTATCTCTCTGTCAATAATCCAACAGAGACAGAAAGTGTCAGACCGAGTCAGGAATGGAGAGTGAGGTAGAGTGGTAGAGACAGAGAGGGAGAGAGAGAGAGAGAGAGAGAGAGAGAGAGAGAGAGAGAGAGCAAACTGGTCTCAGAGCATTTTGTATAATGCTGTACATAAGTCAGAGACAAACCATTTGGTATATGTTATGTTTGGTATGGCTACATAAGACATGTTTACTTAAAGAAAAAAATTAAAAAAGCGTGTGTGGGCATATAACGGTCTAGCAACCCAAAGGCTGCGAGTTTGAATCTCATCACGGGAGTTCGAATATCATCACGGACAACTTTAGCTTTTCAGCTAATTGGCAACTTTTCAACTACTTACTACTTTTTAGCTACTTTGCAACTACTTAGCATGTTAACTAACCCTCCCCTTAACCCTAACCTTAACCCTTTAGCTAACCCTACCCCTACCCCTACCCCTAACCCTAACCTTAACCCTTTAAGCTAATTCTTAAACTTAACCCTGAACTTAATCCTAACCCCTAGCCTCGCTAACATTAGCCACCAAGCTAGAATTCGTAACATAGCATACGTTTTACAAATGAGTAACATATTGTACGTTTTGCAAATTTGTAACACATAATACGAATTGTAATTAATAACATGTCATGCGAAATGGGTGATGGACATCCACAAATGAATACATACCATACAAAACATAACAGTTCATACTAAATGTAGTGTCTCTGATTTTTTACAAAATAATACGAAATGAGACCAGGTTGGAGAAAAAGTGAGATTGAGAGAGAGCGAGAGAGAGAGAGAAAATGCATACAGATAGAAAGAGTTATCTAGAGTGACACTAACAAACAGTGAGGCTAGCTGATGGCCCTTGTGTTGACTGTCGTCAGCAAGGTCTGGTTTTGTCTGCTGTAAACACCATTACAGGCTAAGGTGACCTTGACACAGCCTTCTCACATACACACAAGCAGTGCCGCCTCTAACAAACATGCAATGCCGCCTCTAGCCTTTTGGACATCGCCTTATGGGCACCCCACCTCGCAGGCATCAGATTTTAGTGTGTTCAGTGTTGAAGTTAATTTCATGCAATTTTACAATAGAACATTTTACAGTTTCATCGGTAATATATTTTTTTTATAAACATTGATTTTAACCCCTTTTTTCCTAAAAATGTTGTGCTATTCAATTGCGATCCAATTATGATCTTGTCTCATCGGTGCAAATCCCCAACGCGCTCGGGAGGGGCGATGGTCCAGTCATGCTTCCTCCGAAAAATGACCCGCCAAACCGTGCTTCTTAACCCTTTGACGCGTACAGTCACGTATTTGTGATCATTGTTGAGTGGTCCCTGCAGCGTACAATCTCAAATATGTGATTGGAATAGTAGCAACAGAATGTTTGACGCAACAAACACGTCTAAGAAGCATTGTTGTCTGAACAGCATCTACTGTAAATATTTTTGGGACTGATGGAAAATAAAGGTCTTAAAATGTATTCCTCAATTGTAAAAGATACATGTGAACTTCATCATCCAACCATTACACAGAACACATACACAGCCAAACTCATTCCATAAATCAGTCTAACAGGTTGCGCTGACAAAAAACTAAACGTAAGTTAGCGACCTAACAGCTAGACTAGTTTACAATGTACCACATCTCTGGTGAGCACAAGAGACTAATGTAATGTTGTTTACAAAATAAATGTGTGTCAGCTAAGCTAACAGCAGCAAAATTCTTTATGATGGCAGCCATGTTTGTTTATGTTGAAGCCTTCAGAGATCCAAAAACTGCGGACTGGGAAATCTCCGACTTCTGACTTCTGTGCGTTCAAGACAACTGGGAACTCGGGGAAAAAAATGAGCTCAGAATGGGAAAAATAGTTTTTTAACAGTCATCCAACTCGGGAACTCGGGCCTCTTCCTAGAGCTCCGACTTTCCGACCTGAAGATCATTGACATAACAATTTTACCTATAATTTTCAGAGTTCACGGCTGTCTTGAAAGCACCATAAGTCAGTCGAGTGAACTATCCCATGTTATAACATTTTTGGTCTGACAGATGCTTACGTGACAACCAGAATGCATTGTATGATGTCAACAAACATGGCGCCACACATAGCCGGCAAATAGCTTATCATTAGCTCATCACAATCAGTACAACATTCAAAAAAGTATTTTACACACATAATATGTGTCCATTACAATCTATGCAAGAATCGGAAATTAATGATTTGTCACCAGTTCTTGAAAATGTGAATAAAACAGTAAATACATTATGATCCATACATATATATGGTGTGCTACAGCAGAAACGACAACACAATATACAGAAATAAGCGACTTACTTTGATAGGAACGCACACATGTCCAAAGTACAATTTGTATGGAAAACAATCATGAAGGCAACGCGGGCGCCAGCCAGAAAATGTGCTGGGGGAAAACGTTTGTGCAAGGCCTGTTCTGACTAAAGATGCGCAATGTCTTCATACTTGATCTGGGGAAACACTAGGGAAGTGTTTGGGCTCTCGTTGAGTAAAGCCTCAAACATAAATTGTCTGCAACAGTGAAATGGGCTACTTCTTATGCAAATTAACGAGGAGGCGGAACACATCTCAATTCAAACTATTGTAAGAAAATAAAACTTGTTAGAAAATAATTTAAAATTTAAAAATGTAAATATAGCCTATAGATAATGTGCAGACAGCGTGCCTTGGTTTGAGGGCAGCGCTGGTAACTGTTCTGTTGCGTAACAATCACATTTTAGATTAGTGAGAGCATTCTGACATCATGCGCATGAAAAAACTCACGCAGGGACAACGGTTAGAGATATTTGGAACTCAGGCGTGAAAAGGTTAACACCCGCCCAATTAACCCGGAAGCCAGCTGCACAAATGTGTGGAGGAAACACCGTTCAACTGACAACCGAAGTAAGCCTGCAGGTGCCCGGCCCACCACAAGGAGTCGGTAGAGAGCGATGAGCCAAGTAAAGCCCCCCTGGCCAAACCCTCCCCTAACCCGGACAGTGGAGATACATTTTATGAATTGCCTGGCTGAGCTGATAAGGCAGTAGATTGCGCAGTCAGATGGAACAGATTAAATAGGCATTTTAACGTCATAGATTTAGCCGGTGGTAATTTGTGGAATAGACACCGGCTGGAATGTGGTTTTAACCAATCAGCATTCAGGATTAGACCCACCTGTTGTATAATCTAAAATACTACTTCCGAATGGAATTTAGAATGTTTGTACGCATAGAAAAAGTATGATTTAACTAACAAACCTACGATCGTCATTTGCAGACTGGTAGGAAATGATACATACAAATTGTTCTCAGTCTAAAGCCTCAACCTCAGTGCTAGTGCATGACCATGGCTATTTGAATTTCGAAACCCCTCTAATTGACATGCAATACCAGTCAAAAGTTTGGACACACCTAATATTTATGCCTCCAGTATTTATGCTACAGTAGTTTATGTGTCAGGGGGCTAGGGACCATCAGTTATATCTGGAGTATTTCTACTCTCTTATCCGATGTCCTGTGTGAATTTAAGTATGCTCTCTAATTATCTCTCTTTTTCTCTCTCTCTCTCTCTCTCTCTCTCTCGCTCTCTCTCGCTCTCTCTCTCGGAGGACCTGAGCATTAGGACCATTCCTCAAGGCCTACCTGGCCTGATGACTTCTAAATGTCCCCATTCCACCTGGCCGTGCTGCTTCTCCAGTTTCCTGTTCTGCCTGTTCTATGAACCCTACACAGCCAGCAGAGGACTGGCCACCCCTCACAGCCTGGTTCCTCTCTAGGTTTCTTCCTAGGTTCTGGCCTTTCTAGGGAGTTTTTCCTAACCACTATGCTTTTACACCTGCATTGCTTGCTGTTTGGGGTTTTAGGCTGGGTTTCTGTACAGCACTCTGTGACATCAGCTGATGTAAGAAGGGCTTTATAAAATAAATGATTTGACCTAATCATTCCAGGGTTTTCTTTATTTTTACTATTTTCTACATTGTAGAATAATAGTGAAGACATCAAAACTATGAAATAACACATATGGAATCATGTAGTAACCTAAAAAGTGTTAAACTAAATATTCTGGTCATGACATTAGCTTCAGATTACGTTGCCACAATGTCGTGGGAAGGTAATGTCATGACATTAACAATAATTAACAATCAATTTCGTCGGGTTGGTCATGTTTGCGTAACGTGTTTTGCTGGGTAGCCTGTCAAGATATATTGCATGAATTCACAATGGAAATACTATGAATTCAAAACATTATTTAATTATTACTTTCACATTTTCAACATATATTTCCCCCATTCACTAGGCTATGCTTGACAAGCAGTTCCCTTATTCCACCACTTGGCACTGTGTGTATGCATGGTCATCACTATGTGTAAATGTACATCCTCAAGCAAACGTCCATATTGATAAATCTCACACCTTGCGTGGAATTGATCCCATGCAGGGTTTAAGGACAGATTTGTGCCTACACATGATTGATACATAAGACCCCAGGTCTCAAGGATTAGAAATGTCTGACATGTAACATGAAAGCCAACTAATACTGTAAAAACACAGTGACCAACCTTACTTTCTATCAGTTCCCCTGTGTCTTCTGTTAGTACTATTCCTGTGAGCCGAATGGTTCTGGGAGGGAAAAGCACTTTGCACAGACAGATTGGTTTTAGGGATAACTGTGTCTGCTGAAAAAGGATGGTTTTAAAAGTGCCTCACATTCAGAAAACACTGATTGTCGCACAAGCCTATTGCCAGTCTTTAGAAGGCAGGAGTCTTCTGAGTGTGCTGACATTAGAAGGAATGGTTCTTCCTGTGTTCAGTGCAACACAATCTCACACTAAATTTGTGCAAATATGTACAAAAAGTATTTCAGCAGATTTGTACATTTTTGTGTGCTTTGTTTGGCTTAATTAGAGTGAAAATATGACATTTTTGTGTGACTTCAGACATTTTTGTGTGACTTCATTCATAGGAATATATACATATGTTTTATATTATGTATTATGTATGTATTAATATAAAAAAAAACATGGTAACAACCCAATATTCTCAACCAGGTTGTCACTGAAATACTTATAATGTACATTTTCTTTTAAATTGGATTAATGCCAATGCTGTTTTCTATGCTTGTTTTCACTTAATAATTTGGGATACTGGTGCTATGTCGGATTGTATGAGGGTTACCAGATTGGAGTAAAAAGTTGTTTTTGTCAATTGTTTTGTGGTATCGATGAAGGTATTTGATTGGGGAATGGGGATACATTTTCATAATGGGAAATTAATTCATCAATAAATGTGGGGAAATAGAAGAACTGCAAACAACATCTGTGGTTTAAATTCCCCTGGTGCAACTGTATGGTATTTGCAACGAGTCTGGACTATGATCAATTAAGACATATCAATGCTGTTAAACAGGTTCATGTAAAATAATGAATTATGTTGGCTTACACTTCTGGCACTTCCAAGGCCGTTTCATGATGATTATTATGGTAGTGTCAATCATGTTATATACTTAGGCTTTTGAAACAAGGCATATGCCAGCATTGTAGGCCTCCTGCCTCTGCCCAGAGGCCTAATAGGCTTTCACCGCAACAGCTGTTAGAGCTCACTTTGCCACGTATGAGCCCTGGTTAGAATCCTTGTTGCAGCTTTCACTTTCTTCCACTACATTGGTGGCAGCGTTGGGATCACGTCCAGCTCACGTCTAGTTATGTGATCTAGTGGTGGGAAGCAGTCTGTTTTTCAACATTGTGTTGGGTGTAATTACGTTGTTATATCTAGTGAACAATGGATAAGCAACAATGGGCATGACAGATAGAAGTAGTCACTAAAGGTGTGGTCAAGCCTTACATCAAAGTTGCCTGAAGCTGAATGAACAGATATATTCCCTGACCAGTTACCCTGGGGCGGCAGGTAGCCTAGTGGTTAGAGCGTTGGACTAGTAACCCGAAAGGATGCAAGATTGAATCCACTGAGCTGAAACGGTAAAGATCTGTCGTTCTGCCACTGAACAAGGCAGTTAATATGGGTAGATATGGGTAGACAAATTATGTAAGTGTGTTATGCAGCAAAGCACAGCTATCCTTTTTTTAGGATGCAAACCAGTAATATGAATCACTGTTGATCCCTCCTGTTCTGATCTAATGAGATGGATGTAGGATTTTCTACGGCCTCGAATCAAGGCCTTTCCCATTCATGAAGGACAAAGCTCTTGGTTCTCATTGGCGAAGACTGAACTCAAGTTAGGGGTTATATGTCAGACTCTCCTATGCCACTATTCCAAACATAGTATAACCCATAGGTTGTAAATAAACCATTTTTATTAAGCTGATATAACTTGTATCATTATTATAGGGCTGTGAAACCCACAGCCGAATGGCTTCAGACTGTGCATTTCTCACCATTTATTTACGGAGAGAAATTTCCGTTTTCTAACAGGTAGTGTCCATTTATTTACAGTAGTGTGATGAATAATTATAGCTTTTTTCAGTGGAAATACAGAATATGTATAAAAATGCCAAATATACCAAAAGCGAAATCAAGCAGAGATTTACGACAATGTTGTGTTTGTGTGAGTGTGTATTATGGTATGTATTATCATTTCCCATCATAAAATGTATCCCCATTCCCCAATCAAATACCTTCATCGATACCCCCGCCCCCCAAAAACAGCAAATTGTGTAATGTAGGCTCCGCGAAATATGAAATTCATTATGAAGAAAATCATGTAGGTCTACTCTTGATTACAGGGCCTTTCTGACTACAAGTGCACCAGTATTCCAAAGTATTAAATAAAAACAAGCATAGAAAACAATATTGGCATTAATAAAATAAAAAAATGTAAACGTAAGGCTACTATTATATTATAATTATTTTGGTGACAACCTGGCTCATTAACAATAATGGGTTATTACATTTTTTTATATAAATAAACATGGCTCACAAAAAAAGGCAGTGTAGAACACCATTGCCAATCATGCATTTCTCTAATAACTTTCAAAAGCTTGTCCCGAAGTTTGCCCCCCAAACATGCATTTTCCTATGAAAGAAGTCGCAAAAAAAATCTGGTATTTTCCTACAAATTAAGTTGCACAAAAATGTGTCTTTTCACACAAATGAACACACTCAAAAACGCACACAATCTGCTGAAATATTTTTTAGACATATTTGCACTAATTGAGTTTGAGATTGAGCTTTTCAGGGACATTAGATGACTGCCACTAGCTTCCTGGCTGGTTTTCTATGTCAGCTTTATAGGGTACTTTCTGGAAAAGCTGAATTGAGTCGGAACATCATTACTTAGAAAAGGCATTTGATATAAGGCGAAGTTCAACATGACATTTCATATACCTTACCTGCTGCATGCATATTTAATGTTTGCGGGTGTCACTTTGAGATCTTGCGTGGTTACACGCAATACATTATTCACAACATACCTGTATAATTCCCTGTGATCTTCTTGTATTTTGCACAGCGAGGATATTCAATACATTTTAGAAGAATTGCCACAGTTTCTACAAAATAAATGTATCTTTAAAATCTATCCCCACAGCCAATATTTAACAATCATAGTTGTAGTAGTTCTTGTTAACTTGGAAAACATTATTGTTTAGATTTTCCTCTCATGCAAAACTGCATACATTTCTTGCAGCATATGAAAATGACCCCTGACTGTTTGATGATGCCAAATACTGTATCCATCTTCCAGTTTACATTCACTGAGAGTCAGGATGACATGTGAAACCTCAAATTCTGTATAAAAAATTCTTACTAATGTGCTATTGTCCCCTGGAAGTGCATATGCAATATTTAAAGGGGTGTGCCATTTTAAGAATTTAGGAGAATGACAATGTATTCATGCACTACTGCATATGTCTTCATCTGAGTGAAACAAACCGAAATACAGGACAAAGACACCAGAGCATTCAGTTCTGTTTTTTTTAATCTTCATAGAAATGTCCTTTCACAAAGCATGCCAAGTGTATAACATCTTTCCCATATGGTTTGCATGGTTAATTTGTCATAAGCCTCAGAGAATGAAGGCAGTTGCAGAAGTCAGGTTATACAACTCTCTTATACAAATCTGTATCTATATCTCCCCTTTCTCTTCCCCCTTTCCCTATCTCTCCCTCTTTCACCCTGCCCCCTCTCTCTGTTCCTCTCTCTTTCTCTCCCTCTCTTTCCTTCTGTTTCAGTACTCTCTGACACTCAGGCGATTTGGCTCATAAACAGAGGGAAGTATCCTCTCTTGACCATGGCTTAAGTGAAATTGCTGCCTTCCCTTTCATGAGCGGCCATATTGTTTCCTGCTTTGATGTGGGTGCTCTTTGTGGAGGGTGCAAGCACGGCCCCACCTGCAGAGCTGTCCAGATGGATGGCAGGATCCAGGAGCGGCTGTGCGTCCTTTCGCCATCTGCCCGTTATCGATGCAGACAACCCTCTGCGGCGCAGCATGGGCAGTACCTGTTCTGGCCCTCAGGGAGCTGAGCCAGGAGTGCTCCACTAGGCCTCAGGTGCTATTTAAACTACTATTGCACACTATGTCATTAGAGAATGGGAGTTCTCTATTCTGAGAGGATGTAGGCCTATAAACATATGGATGTATGTCTCACTGTGGGAAGTGGTCAGCAAAGAGAGAATTGTGCATTATTCCAAGTCAGCTCATAGGAAAACAGTATGAAACCATGTGCAGTATGCAACATATTGGGTGGCAGGATAGGTTGTAAGTTCAATTCCCTGAGCTGACAAGGTACAAAATCTGTTGTTCTGCCCCTGAACAAGGCAGTTAACCCACTGTTCCAAGGCTGTCATTGAAAATAAGAATTTGTTCTTAACTGACTTGCCTAGTAAAATATATTTTTTTAATATTGTGCAGGAAGGGATAATTTTTTGTATAACGACTGTGAGAAGGTCAGTTCAGGTGACTTTTTAAATGGAGAATGCTACCTGCCCCAATGCATAGTCATTGCGCTTACGCTAGTTAGCAACTTTCTTCAAAGCAGACATATTAAAAGGGTATCCATGAGTTCATCTGACTTGGGATGAGTATAAAAATATCTTAATCTAGCCCTACCGACAGTACCAATCAAAAGTTTGGACACACCTACTCATTCAAGGATTTTTCTTTAGTTTTTACTATTTACTACATTGTAGAATAATAGTGAAGACATCAAAACTATGAAATAACAGATATGGAATCATGTAGTAACCAAAACAGTGTTAAACAAATCAAAATATATTTTATATTTGAGATTCTTCAAAGTAGCCACCCTTTGCCTTGATTACAGCTTTGCAGACTCTTGGCATTCTCTCAACCAGCTTCACCTGGAATGCGTTTCCAATAGTCTTGAAGGAGTTCCCACACATGCTGAGCACTTGTTGGCTACTTTTCCTTCCCTCTGCTGTCCAACTAATACCAAACCATCTCAATTGGGTTGAGGTCCGGTGATTGTGGAGGCCAGGTCATCTGATCTAGCACTCCATCACTCTCCTTCTTGGTCAAATATCCCTAACACAGCCTGAAGGTGTGTTGGGTCATTGTCCTGTTGAAAACAAATGATAGTCCCACTAAGTGCAAACCAGATGGGATGGCGTATCGCTGCAGAATGCTGTGGTAGCCATGCTGGTTAAATGTGCCTTGAATTCTAAATAAATCACTGACAGTGTCACCAGCAAAGCACCCCTACACCATCACACCTTCTTCTCCATGCTTCACAGTGGGAACCACACATGCAGAGATAATCCGTTCACCTACTCTGCGTCTCACAAAGACACGGCAGTTGGAACCAAAAATCTCAAATTCAGACCAAAGGACAGATTTCAAGATGGCGCCAGAGAGGAGGCCTCCTGTCTTATCGGATCTTAACCAACCATGCTATTTTTTGTTATTTTCGCGTTGTTTGTAACCAGGCCCAGATCCCCGTGACTCGCTGGAAAAGGAAACTTAGGTTTTGTGGGAAAAGATCAGGATACCTTGTGAGGATCAGGTGACGAGTGGCTAATCTTCCTTTGACTTCCGTTCTGCTAGCTAACGTTCAATCGCTGGAAAATAAATGGGACGATCTGAAAGCACTTATATCCTACCAACGGGACATTAAAAACTGTAATATCTTATGTTTCACCGAGTCGTGGCTGAACGACGACATTAAGAACATACAGCTGGCAGGTTATACATTCTATCGGCAGGACTGAACAGCATCCTCTGGTAAGACACGGGGCAGGGGCCCACCCTCCAAACTCGTCATTAACTTCTTAGGGAGCAGCGCATGAGGTGACCGTTTTGGAGACCCTGGCTGCCCAAAGTAAAATGCCTCCCATTCAGGCCCAGAAAATAGGATATGCACATATTTAGTACCATTGGATAGGAAACACTCTGAATGTTCTAAAAGTGTTAACCATTTGTCTGTGAGTAAAACAGAACGGATATGGCAGGCGAAACCCAGAGGAATTTCTGTCCTGGAAAAAGTGGTTTTGACACATTGCTCATTTGGAACCCCTCCCTTATGAAAATGCCCTTATAAGGCATATGAATGCAGTACCTATCGCTTCCTCTGGATGTCAACAGTCTCGAGAAAGTGTTCAGATTTTTTTTAGATGGTTTTAGAGCAGAGAAGAAGAGGAATCAGGAAGTGTCCCCAGAGATGTCAATAGAAGAGGACGCGCGCTCTCGCCAGGCGCGCTCTGTGGTTTTTTCCTTTCTTATAGCCCAGTTTATATTCCGGTTGAAATATTATGCTATTTCTACATAAAAGTGTTCCTAAGGATACATTTAAAATGATGTTTGATTGTTCTTGGACAAGTTTATAGGTATAAGTTGAACGAGTTATCTTCACGTTTCAGTGGACGAGTGGAGGCGGTAGTTTCTGATTATAACGCGCGAACCAAACAGAGATTTATGGATATAATACATGACTTTTTCTAATAAAAGAACAATGGATTGTCTTCGTTGGACACTTGGGAAGCCATCAGCAGAAGTTCTTCAAAAGGTAATTGATTTGTTTTCGCTGTGAAATGTGTTTTGTGTGAACCGTGAAGGCTAATGAATTCATGGTAATGGAAAAAATATGTTAGGTGCTACCCTCAAACAATCAAATGTGGTGCTTTCGCCGTAAAGCCTTTTTGAAATCTGACAACGCTGTGATATTGCCAAGAAACAGAGCTTTTGATGACTATGAAACACTTGTATATTGATGCATGTTTAATAATTCAACTTTTGGATTTTGAATTTGGCGCCTTGCATTTCACCTGGTAGTGTCGGGAGTGGGGCGCTACCTTGCTGCTCCTTAAGAGGTTAAGCTCGAGACCCTAGGTCTCGACCCAGCCCTGTGCAACTGGGTCCTGGACTTCCTGACGGGCCGGCCCCAGGTGGTGAGGGTAGGAAACAACATCTCTACCCCGCTGATCCTCAACACTGGGGCCTCACAAGGGTGCGTTCTCAGCCCTCTCCTGTACTCCCTGTTCACCCATGACTGCGTGGCCAAGCACGCCTCCAACTCAATCATCTAGTTCGCAGACGACACTACAGTGGTAGGCTTGATTACCAACAATGACGAGACGGCCTACAGGTAGGAGGTGAGGGCCCTCGGAGTGTGGTGTCAGGAAAATAACCTCTCACTCAACGTCAACAAAACTAAGGAGATGATCGTGGACTTCAGGAAACAGCATAGGGAGCACCCCCTTATCCACATCGACGGGACAGTAGTGGAGAAGGTGAAAAGTTTTAAGTTCCTCGGCGTACACATCACGGACCAACTGAAATGGTCCACCCACACAGACAGTGTGGTGAAGAAGGCGCAACAGCGACTCTTCAACCTCAGGAGGTTGAAGAAATTCGGCTTGTCACCAAAAACACTCACAAACTTCTACAGATGCACAATCGAGAGCATCCTGTCGGGCTGTATCACCACCTGGTACGGCAACTGCTCCGCCCACAACCGTAAGGCTCTCCAGAGGGTAGTGAGGACTGCACAACGCATCACTGGGGGTAAACTACCTGCCCTCCAGGACACCTACACCACCCGATGTCACAGGAAGGCCAAGAAGATCATCAAGGACAACAACCACCCGAGCCACTACATGTTCACCCCGCTATCATCCAGAAGGCGAGGTCAGTACAGTATACACTGTACTCTATACCATCCACTGAATCTTGCCTATGCCGTTCGGCCATCGACTCAAATCTCTAGCCACTTTAATAATTAAGAAGTGGATGTAATAAATCTATCACTAGCCACTTTAAACGATGCCATTTATATAATGTTTACAAATCCTACCCTAATCATCTCACATGTATATACTGTACTATATACCATCTACTGCATCTTGCCTATGCCGGTCAGCCATCACTCATCCATATATTTATATGTACATACTCGTATTCAATCCTTTACACTTGTGTGTATAAGGTAGTTGTTGTGAAATTGTTAGATTACTTGTTAGATACTACTGCATTGTCGGAACTAGAAGCACAAGCATTTCGCTACACGTGCATTAAGATCTGCTAACCATGTGTATGTGACAAATAAAATTTGATTTGATTTGTAAACAATAGCTGGTGCACGATATCTAAGGAAGTCTCAAGGTTTTGCTTGCCTGAGGTAGAGTATCTCATGATAAGCTGTAGACCACACTATCTACCTAGAGTTTTCATCTTTATTTTTTGTAGCTGTCTACATACCACCACAAACCGAGGCTGGCACTAAAACCGCAATCAATGAGCTGTATTCCGCCATAAGTAACAGGAAAATCCATTGGTGGCGCTCCTAGTGGCCGGGGACTTTAATGCAGGGAAACTTAAATCAGTTTTACCTACTTTCTATCAGCATGTTAAATGTGCAACCAGAGAAAAAACAATTCTAGACCACCTTTACTCCACACACAGAGACGCGTACAAAGCTCTCCTTCACCCTTCATTTGGCAAATCTGACCATAACTCTATCCTCCTGATTCCTGCTGACAAACAAACATTTTAAATAAAATCAAATTTTATTAGTCACATGCGCCGAAATCAAAAGTGTAGACCTTACAGTGAAATGCTTACTTACAAGCCCCTAACCAACAACGCCGTTTAAAAAAATATGGATAAGAATAAGAAATGAAAGTAACAAGTAATTAAAGAGCAGCATTAAAATAAAAATAGCGAGACTATATACAAGGGGGTACCGGTTAGTTGAGGTAATATGTACATGCAGGTAGAGTTATTAAAGTGACTATGCACAGATGATAACAACAGAGAGTAGCAGCTGTGTAAAATGGGGAAGGGGGGGGCAATGCAAATAGGGTAGCCATTTTATTAGATGTTCAGGAGTCTTATGGCTTGGGGGTAGAAGCTGTTTAGAAGCCTCTTGGACCTAGACTTGGCGCTCTGGTACCCCTTGCCGTAAGGTAGCAGAGAGTCTATGACTAGGGTGGCTGGAGTCTTTGACAATTTTTAGGGTCTTCCTCTGACACCGCCTGGTATAGAGGTCCTGGATGGCAGGAAGCTTGGCCCCAGTGATGTACTGGGCTGTTCGCACTACTCTCTGCAGCCTCCGACCGCAAGGCAGGATGCTCTCGATGACGCAGCTGCAGAACCTTTTGAGGATCTGAGGACCCATGCCAAATATTTTCAGTCACCTGAGGGGAAATAGGTTTTCTCGTGCCCTCTTCATGACTGTCTTGGTGTGCTTGGACCATGTTAGTCTGTTGGTGATGTGGAGACCAAGGAACTTGAAGCTCTCAACCTGCTCCACTGCAGCCCCGTCGATGAGAATGGGGGCATGCTCGGGTCATGTTTTTCCTGTAGTCCACAGTCATCTCCTTTGTCTTGATCACATTGAGGGAGATGTTGTTGTCCTAAAACCACACGGCCAGGTCTCTGACCTACTCCCTATAGGCTACCACTGTTGTGTCATCGACAAACTTAAAGATGGTGTTGGAGTTGTGCCTGGCCGTGCAGTCATGAGTGAACAGGAAGTACAGGAGGGGACTGAGCACGCACCCCTGAGGGGCCCCTGTGTTGAGGATCAGAGTGGCGGATGTGTTGTTACCTACCCTCACCACCTGGGACCGGCCCGTCAGGAAGTCCAGGACCCAGTTGCACAGGGCTGGGTCGAGACCCAGGGTCTCGAGCTTAATGACGAGCTTGGAGGGAACTATGGTGTTAAATGCTGAGCTGTAGTCGATGAACAGCATTCTTACATAAGTATTCCTCTTGTCCAGATGGGTTAGGGCAGTATGCAGTGTGATTGCGATTGCGTCGTCTGTGGACCTATTGGGACGGTAAGCAAATTGGAGTGGGTCCAGGGTGTCTGGTAGGATGGAGGTGATATGATCCTTGACTAATCTCTCAAAGCACTTCATGATGACGGAAGTGAGTGCTACGGGGCGATAGTCATTTAGCTCAGTCACCTTAGCTTTCTTGGGAACAGGAACAATGGTGGCCCTCTTGAAGCATGTGGGAACAGCAGACTGGGATAGGGACTGATTGAATATGTCCGTAAACACACCAGCCAGCTGGTCTGCGCATGCTCTGAGGACACGGCCAGGGATGCCATCTGGGCCGGCAGCCTTGCGAGGGTTAACACATTTAAATGTTTTTCTCACATTGGCTGCGGTGAAGGTGAGCCCGCAGGTTTTGGTAGCGGGCCGTGTCGGTGGCACTGTATTGTCCTCAAAGCGAGCAAAGAAGTTGTTTAGTTTGTCTGGGAGCAGGACGTCATGGTCCGCGACGGGGCTGGCTTTCTTTTTGTAGTCCGTGATTGACTGTAGACCCTGCCACATTCCTCTTGTGTCTGAGCCGTTGAATTGTGACTCTACTTTGTCTCTATATTGACGCTTAGCTTGTTTGATTGCCTTGCGGAGGGAATAGCTACACTGTTTGTATTCAAACATGTTTCCGGTCGCCTTACCCTGGTTAAAAGCAGTGGTTCGCGCTTTCAGTTTTGCGCGAATGCTGCCATCAATCCACGGTTTCTGGTTGGGGAAGGTTTTGATATTTGCTATGGGTACAACATCACCAATGCACTTGCTAATAAACTCGCTCACCGAATCAGCGTATACATCAATGTTGTTGTCAGATGCTATCCGGAACATATCCCAGTCCACGTGCTCGAAGCAATCTTGCAGCATGGAATCAGATTGGTCGGACCAGCGTTGAACAGACCTGAGAACGGGCGTTTCCTGTTTTAGTTTCTGTTTGTAGGCTGGGAGCAACAAAATGGAGTCATGGTCAGACTTGCCGAAAGGAGGGCGGAGAATAGCCTTGTATGCATCACGGAAGTTGGAATAACAGTGGTCCAGGATTTTACCAGCCCGGGTGGCACATTGGATATGCTGGTAAAATTTCGGGAGCCTTGTTCTTAAATTAGCCTTATTAAAATCCCCAGCCACAATAAATGCAGCCTCAGGATATGTGGTTTCCAGTTTACATAGAGTCCGATGAATTTCTTTCAGTGCCGTCGATGT
>QNTS01000292.1:935845-953980 GCA_003317085.1 Hucho hucho
TTTTAAATGTATCCTTAGGAACACTTTTACGTATATTTACTATAATAAATCAACCGGAATATAAACTGAGCTCTAAAGACGGTAAAAAACACAGTGCGCGCTTCCCGAGAGCGCGCATCCACTCCTATAGAGTTCCAAAGAGGCACTTCCTTATTCCCTCTTCTTCTCTGCTCTAAAGCATCTATACAGAATCAAAACACTTTCTCGAGACTGTTGACATCTAAAGGAAGCGATCGGTACTGCATTCATATGCCCTTATATGGGCATTTTCATGAGGGAGGGGTTCCAAATGAGGCACTCTGTGAAAACCACTTTCTCCAGGACAGAAATTCCTCGGGGTTTTGCCTGCCATATCCGTTCTGTTTTACTCACAGACAAATGGTTAACAGTTTTGGAGAATTGTGTTTCCTATCCAATGGTACCAAATATGTGCATATCCTATTTTCTGGGCCTGAATGGGAGGCATTTTACTTTGGGCACGCCAGGCTCTCCAAAACGGTCACCTCGTGTGCTCATCCCTAAGAAGTTAATTGCCAAAATCTCGCACTATCCCTTTTAAGGTGCGCTATCCCTTTAAAAATCCGTAATTTTTTATATTATATTTTTTGGAGTGGCGGAAACGATTTAGCAGCAATAGGGCGCTGCTGCTAAATTAATACACAGGAAATTCTGAATGTGTTAATTGTGAAAACTATGACTTAGTAAAAAAAAGCAGTCCTGGGTGTGTCTTATTTCCCACAGTCCTGGTGATGTTATTTGTAGAAGAGGACTATTTCTTCTATGAGCGCTAGCATCAAATGTCAAGGCTGTCAGTGTCGTCCTTCCTCTATTGCTAGTCAGGGCCTTGAGGTATGAAGATGACAAGCACAGTTAGCAGAGGAGCTCAGTTGTAGCTGTCAGACTGGATGCTGTTCAAATAGGACTGGCTTTATGAATATTAAGCAACAGCTTTCAGCAGATTAACAGTCAACGTGTTCCTTCCTCAGCACTGGAGCTCCTCATTACAGAACAGACAAGGAAGTTGCTGTTGTTTTAAAGCAACACATTTGAGCAGGGCCTTTTTGGCGTATTTGTGAGTTCTATTCTAGCTGTCACAATTCCTCTAAAAAATACAGTATTGTTATAAGTAGAGCACTGTCTGACAATGGTTAGGCTTTGACTGGATGGACTAGAGGCAGACCCAGTTCCAGTGTTCGTTGTTGAGATTTGATGGGTTGAGACAATCTCTCACTATTCTCAAATGACACGTGTTAAACAGTCATGTTTTCCCATGTGAAATAATGTAGTGTGCATATCTACACTTCAGACAGTGTCTGCTAGTCATTGTGTGACTCCCTGTGTGAACACCATTCAAAATAGCCAGGACATCACATTTACTTAGTTTAACTAATTTGCTATAAAACTTTGCATTAATGGTCAAATATTGACCCTTTCAGTCTAATATTTAATAATGACGGGGGGAAATCGATAGATTTACATATTGCACTATTATTTTGGACTATACTATATCGCTATTTTGACTGTACAGTAAGTATAAATTTGTAAAAAAAAAAAAAAAAAAAGTAACGTTAGGTAACGTTAGCTAAAGCTAGTCGGCTGTACATTCACCAAAACGCCAGTATTTTTCATTCTATAGCTGGCTCTATCTTCTTTTTAAATAGTAAGCCAGCATGTTTTCAGACCTTTTATTTCAATGACTGATCACAATTTATTTTTTTATCATGCTCTCTCTTCTCTCTGCAGCAGACATACAGTGACTTCGGAAAGTATTCAGACACCTTGACTTTTTCCACATTTTGTTACGTTACAGCCTTATTCTAAAATGGATTAAATAAAAAAGGTCCTCATCAATCTACACACAATACCCCACAATGACAAAGCAAAAACAGGTTTGTAGACATTTTTGCAAATGTATTACAAATAAAAAAGATTCAGACCCTTCGCTATGAGACTCTAAATTGAGCTCAGGTGCATTCTCTTTCCATTGATCATCCTTGAGATGTTTCTACAACTTGATTGGAGTCCACCTGTGGTAAATTCAATTGATTGGACATGATTTGGAAAGGCACACACCTGTCTACATAAGGTTGACAGTGTATGTCAGTGCAAAAACCAAGCCATAAGGTCGAAGGAATTGTCCGTAGAGCTCTGAGACAGGATTGTGTCGAGGCACAGATCTGGGGAAGGGTACCAAAACATTTATGCAGCATTGATGAGCGCCAGGAACACAGTGGCCTCCATCATTCTTAAATGGAAGAAGACTCTTCCTAGAGCTGAGCAACTGGGGGAGAAGGGCCTTGGTCAGGGAGGTGACCAAGAACCCGATGGTCACTCTGACGGAGCTCCAGAATTCCTCTGTGGAGATGGGAGAACCTTCCAGAAGGACACTGATCTCTGCAGCACTCCACCAATCAGGCCTTTATGGTAGAGTGGCCAGACGGAAGCCACTCCTCAGTAAAAGGCACATGACAACCCACTTGGAGTTTGCCAAAAAGGCACCTAAAGACTCCCAGACCATGAGAAACAAGATTCTCTGGTCTGATGAAACCAAAGATTTAACACTTTGGCCTGAATGCCAAGTGTCACATCTGGAGGAAACCTGACACCATCCCTACGGTGAAGCATGGTGGTGGTAGCATCATGCTGTGGGGATATTTTTCAGTGGCAGGAACTGAGAGACTAGTCAGGATCGAGGGAAAGAATGAAGCAAAGTACAGAGAAATCCTTGATGAAAACCTGCTCCAGAGCGCTCAGGACCTCAGACTGGGGCGAAGGTTCACCTTCCAACAGGACAACGACCCTAAGCAAACAGCCAAGACAATGCAGGAATGGCTTCGGGACAAGTCTCTGAACGTCCTTGAATGGCCCAGCCAGAGCACAGACATGAACCGGATTGAACATCTCTGGAGAGACCTGAAAATAGCTGTTCAGCAACACTCCCCATCCAACCTGACAGAGCTTGAGAAGATTGGCAGAGAAGAATGGGAGAAACTCCACAAATCAGGTGTGCCAAGCTTGTAGCGTCATACCCAAGAAGACTTGAGGCTGTAATCACCGCTGAAGATGTTTCAACAAAGTACTGAGTAAATGGTCTGAATACTTATGTAAATGTCATATTTCTGGTTTTGCCTTGTCATTATGGGGTATTGTGTGTAAATTGATGAGGGGGAAAAAACAATTTAATACATTTTAGAATAAGGCTGTAACTTAACAACATTTGGAAAATGTCAAGGGGTCTGAATACTTTCCCGAATGCACTGTATAATGTTTGGAACACCAAATTGCAATAAAATCACAGTATCGAATCGCAATAGATATTCAGTTGGCACTAAGTATCATGATAATATTGTATCATGAGGTCGCTTGCAATTCCCAGCCCTAATATTTAAACTGCTCCTGCAATTAGGGTGAATGGGTAATTATATTAAGTATATAGAGAGTGGTCTTCTCCACAAATCAATAGGCTTTGCCTGATGTGTGCCTTTAGTAACATGACTGAGCCAACGGATTACCACTCAATGTGTAGCAGCCTATGTTACCACTCAACGTGTTGGCAAGGTTATTTTTATTAGAAAAAAAATCACAAAGCGCAAAAAGAGAGAGAAGAGAGAGGACATGAACACTAATTTTCCAGGCTTAGTAACTTCTGACAGCAGCGTTGATAGTTAAGCACCACCTTGGCCTTTTTTTCAAAGGAAAAGGACACAGAGGGCAGGCAGGAATTTTACCCAGGGTGTCACGTCCTGGCCATGGAGAGGGTGTCGTCCCACGCTGGCACGCAATGTTCCTGCTTCACGCACCAGGCCTCTAGGGTGTCGTCCCAGCCTGGCACGAACTGTTCCTGCTCCACGTACGGGGCCTCCGGAGCCGCCGCCAAAGGCGAAGACCCACCCGAGAGACCCTCCCAGTGACTTTTGGGCGCGGTCGGAGTCCGCGCCTTTGGGGGGGGGGTACTGTCACGTCCTGGCCATGGAGAGCCCTCTGAGTTTCTCTATGGGGGTTAGGCCAGGGAGTGACTAGGGTTGTCTTACAGACTTCATGGTGTTTTTTTGAGTGTGGTTCCCAATTAGAGGCAGCTGGTTGTCGTTGCCTCCTTTTCCCACCTGCATTGTGGGTTATTGTTTTGTATTTGTGTGTGCCACACCTGCGTGTGGCGGTTCGTTCATTGTTTATTGTTTTTTGCCAGTTTGCATTTAATTAAAGTATGTATACTGGAAACCTCACTGCATCTTGGTCTGCTCCATCAACAAACCGTGACACAGGGTCCCTTCCCACAGAGTAGTGGGTATCACAGCCAGGCACACAGTCAATGCTGTGGCCCTCTCCCTTGTAATAGATTGCATCTATATATTGGGTTGCATTTACAGTGAGCTCCAAAAGTATTGGGACAGTGAATTTTGTTGTTGTCATTTTGGCTCTGTATTCCAGCACTTTGGATTTGAAATGATACAATGACTATGAGGTTAAAGGGCAGACTGTCAGCTTTAATTTGAGGGTATCTTCGGTCATATCGGATTAAATGTTTAGACATTACAGCACTTTTTGTACATAGTCCCCCCATTTTAGAAGACCAAAGGTATTGGGACAAATTCACTTTTATGTGTATTAAAGTAGTCAAAAGAATGAATGGTAAATAGAGGATGTATTGTGTCATTTTGGAGTCAATTTATTGTAAGTAAGAACATAATATGTTTCTAAACATGTACATTATCTGGATGGTACCATTATTACGAATAGTCTTGAATGAATCGAGAATAATGATGAGTGAGAAAGTTAGACGCACAAATATCATACCCCCAAGACATGCTAACCTCTCAACATTACAATAAAGGTTAGCATTTTTGGGGGGTATGATATTAAGATGTGCACACCGAGGAATAGAAACTCAAAGGGAAAGAGATAATCACAGAAAATAACATTTAAGCTTTTGCCTTGGATCAATTTCAGTGCACTCTTTACATTAGACTAAAACACTTAGTAGTCAGTCCTAAAGGGGGAAAGGTGCGATTGATCAGTTCCACCAAACCTGTGGAGATGGAGGTGAACATTTGTTGCCGACAGGTGGTCAATAAGATGTAGTTGTGGCTCTGTTGTTCCCTAAGGCATCACTTTATCCCCACATTACACAGTTTATTATGGTCTTTACGGGCCAGGCTGCTCAAAAACACACATCATACCGTCTCTTCAGAGACATAGGAAATGGAACTCCAAATACAGCAGCGTTATAGTTATGTTTTGCTTCCTCCATTTGTAAGACAATGGTTTCATTCTTCATAAGGAAATAAATACTGTGATCGAATAACCACTGTGTGTAAAGTAAGCCATTCAGTATGTTATGGTAGAGGGTGAAGGTTTCCATGCACCCTATCAAGCACCCTCAGGCCTTTTATCAGCATACAGACAGGTCTTGTTGCACGTTACTGCTGTTGTTTATGCCTTAGTTGCCCTACAGTTCTAAACACAGCTGATTTGTGATCCTGCTGATTTTCTACCTGTGAATTATTTATTCCTTTTTTTAAATAAATTCTACAGTATTGTACTGCAAGCAATAATGTTTTTGAGTCATAGCTAGAATAGAAGCTCTCTATGAAATCAGTGATATGTTCAGTGTTTGTCACTTCATTGTTATCCATTAAAAGGTTATGTGTTGTTTGAGGCTGTCTGTGGTGTAGGTAGGTGTAGTTTTGTTCTAACTCCATATCAGGGTTTTGTCAACATTTGTGACAATGGACCCTTGTGCAGGAGGTGACAGTGGAAAGGCAGGTGAAAGTGCCTGAGGGTGTATCCTCGTTCAAACAGGTGCCCGTGGGCCATCCATTGGGAGGTCTGTTGTTCTGTAAGCTGTCAGTGGCATTTTCAAAGCTCCTACACACACACACGTATTCTAGGACAGTGCGTTTGTTTAGTATATTATAAGGAACCATGATATATTATAAATGCTTATATCATGTCTCATAATGCACTATGGGGTGATGATAGGCAGTAGGCCTAGGCTAGGTGCTGTAGGTGTATTAGTGCAGAGAAGGCTCTCAGTGTTACTGGAATATGCTATTTATTTGATATACTTTTTATGCACTCAACATACAAGATCATTGACTCACCACTAAGGGTCATGACAAAAAAAATATAAATAAATTATACAGCTGCACCATCGAGTGCATCCTGACCAGTTGCTTCACCACCTGGTATGGCAACTGCTCGGCATTCGACCACAAAGCGCTACAAAGGGTAACGCGTACGGCCCAGTACATCACTGGAGCCAAGCTTCCTGACATCCAGGACCTCTGTACCAGGCGGTGTCAGAGGAAGGCCCTAAAAATGTTGTTAGTACATTACCTGGAACCTAATAATAACCTTAGGTTAATGTTCTGTGGTGGTTATTACAAATGTTGTGCACAACATTTTAGTGATAGTTGGGAGAACATTCCAAGGATATTTAATTTAAAAACATTTCTGTAAAAATATCTAAAACATTATTTGAATGTTTTTGGGATGTTATCATCCTAATATTAGATAAAACCTAACTAGAACTTAATGAGAATGTTAGCTAATGTCCTGGGAATGTTCCCGATTTTCTGGGATTCCCTATGGACTGAAAGTAACCCAATGTGCCATGCTACAACACGGCTGCCAATATTGCATTGTGGGAGCATGTGCGTGGTTAGGCTCTGTATCCATCACCTTGCCGAGGTGAATGCTTGTTCTAATTCATGCATTGGCTGTTATGTTCTGTATCATCTGCACATAGTCGTTATGGCAAGGTTTCTATTATTGCTATTGCCAAGAGCAGACTGTGAGATCGTGGCGACCATAGAGGCTAAAGCTAGTTAGGGATCGGCAGCAGTGTTCAGAGTTTTGGAGAGTCTGGCGTGCCCAAAGTAAAATGCCTGGTACTCAGGCCCAGAAACTAGGATATGCACATAATTAGTACTATTGGATAGAAAACACTCTGAAGTTTCTAAAACCGTTTAAATAATGTCTGTGAGTATAACAGAACTGATATGGCAGACAAAAACCAGAGGAAAATCCATCCGAGAAAATGTGATTCTGTGAGCTGCCTCTTTTTCCATTTAATTGCTATAGGAAATGCTAAAATCCAGCTCCCACGTTGCAGTACCTAAGGCTTACACTAGATGTCAAAAGTCTTTAGACAAGGTTTCATGCGTTTACCTTGAAAAATAGAGTAGTAGAAGAAGTTTATCTAAAGGGAGTGAGGAAGTAACTTTTGTCTTTTTGACGCGCGGGACCTGGAGAGCGCGCCTCGGTTTTTTGCTTTTCTATAGCCCAAGATATTGTCAGTGTGAAATACTTTCATTAATATACATATTAGTGTACCTAAGGATCGATTATAAACGTTGTTTGATTTGTTTGGACAAAGTTGATAGGTATATTTCTTGTCTTGTATAATGGACGAGTGGACGGTGGATTTTCTGAACAAAACGCGCCAACCAAAATGGAGCTTTATGGATATAAAGAGGGACTTTTTCGAACAAAAGGAACATGGATTGTCTTACTTGGATGCTTCGGATTGCCATCAGAAGAAGATCTTCAAAGGTAAGCAATTTATTTTATCTCTTTTTATGAGTTTTGTGACACCCGTGTTGGTTATGTTTTTATGCTAATAGGGGAGTACACGGGGCGCTGTCCTCAGAAAATCAAATGTTATGCTTTCGCCGTAAAGCCTTTTTGAAATCTTACAACGCTGTGAGATTGCCAAGATGCTAGTCTTTTGAACAGTGTGCAACACTTGTATTTTCATGAATGTTTTATAATACTACATTTGTAATTTGAATTTGGCGCTCCACTGCTCCTTAAAACCTCTTAGGGATCCAATCCCGTGAACGGGATCGTTTTCGGAGAAAACAAAACGCGCCAAATTCAAAATAAGAAGTCGTAATATTTAACATTCATGGAAATACAAGTGTTGCATACTGTTACAAAGCTTAGAGTCTTGTTAATCTAACAGTGTTGTCAGATTTCAAAAAGGCTTTACGGCGAAAGCAAAACGTTTGATTATCTGAGGTCTGCGCCTCACACAAAAATAGCTTTTTTCAACCAGCACTGGTGACACAAAATCACAAATTAAAGATATAAAAACTCACTTTTTAAGATCTTCTGATGTTTGCAACCAGGAGGGTCCCAGCTACACAACCGATGTTCGTTTTGTTCAATAAAGTCAATATAGTTTAGATGGCACCATTCAGCAATCAACAGAAATCCACTCCGTCAAAACGATGACAGAAAAGTCCAAAATGCTCCCGGTAAACTTTGTCCATTTTTGTCAAACAAAGACTCTATGAAATCCTTAGGTTGTCTAAAATGTTAATAAATGATACAATTTCACGCGGAAAGAACTATGTTCAATAGAGAAGGCAAATTCCCACGTGTGTGCTCTCCCCAGAGCGCCCGAAACAGTGTTTTTCTTCCGGGGCTCTCTTCTCTCCAAGTGAAAATACTTATTTATTTTTCAAAATACAAGCCCAAAGCCATCAATCATAGACTGTTACCATATAGGGGAAGCCATAGGAATAGGAAAATTGTGGACGGATTCAATGGTTTTCAATAGCTTTTCAAAATAAGAGCATGGGAGCTGAATTTTCTTTTTTTTCTGGTCGGATTTTCTTCTGGGTTTCGCCTGCCAAATCAGTTCTGTTATAGCCACAGACATAATTTTAACGGTTTTGGACACTTCAGAGTCTTTCTATCCAACAGTACCAATTATATGCATATCCACGCTTCTGGGCCTGAACAACAGCCCGTTTACTTTGGGCATGTCAGACAGCCGCCTAGGAAACTAGGAATTCTGCCCCCTAGCCCTAAGTTTTAATTATCCCCAAGAGGCTAACACTAGCTATCCCTTCCACAGCAGCTGCTTAGAGCACTGGAGTATGATGGCACATCATTTTAGAATAGTAGTAAGCAAGTTTACGCGCATTATCATGCATGCTTGTACATAGTGTGTATGCAGGCAACTTATACTATCATATTTTAGCTGAGTAACTACCACTATTGTGGGCCGCTACATACACTTTTCGGCAGTCGAGCGGCGTGATATCTTGTACTGCTTGAATGGTGTAGTCTGTCGTAGGCTAAATATTACTGGGTCTTTCCATTACTGGGTCTTTCCATTTTCCAAGTATATGTCACAGAAGTACAGCTTCATTTTACATTGATACTACTGCCTAGCCATAACTTGAAATCTGAGGAAGAAAGGTTATCACCTTGGACCTTAGTGGGTAAGCTGATGCTCTATAGCTGTGCAAAGACTCATCAAGCCTTGCTATAGTTTCGGCCGAATTGGATGGGTTGTTGATACTAGCATGCGATGGGATTGCTAAACACCCAGATGTCGAACAGTGTTGGCGATCAAGCATTCATTGCCTCTTATGGGAACGTCTGTTAGAGCTATTTCAGATGCTCTTATAAGCAGGCTCTTCAAGTAATCTATGGGGTCTATTTATCTCTTTATCATGTTATAATTTATACTTCTCACATGGCTTACCGACATATACTGTTAGACATTAGCCTTCAGCTCAGTTAGACTATATTTTAGGTCTAGATTTGGATTATCAGGTCACTCTCACTGTACACAGTATCCATATTTTCACACCGTCCTTCTCTCATACCGGAATATATGGCATTACCGGCTTAATACACAAGGGATTGCCAAGCGAAATGCAAAAAAAACACATTTTTATTACCAAAATGTGAACAAAATTAGCACAAGTAATAGAGAATTTCCATGGAGGCTGCTAGCTAAATATGCTAACGAGCTCAAATAAAAATAAACTAATTACAAAGACAGGCAATCCAGCTCATAAAGTTATACATGTATTAGGTAGGTGATACCGGATTTTTTGGGTGGGTGAGTTTGGACATTTACAAGCGAATGTGAACCAATGACGGGCAAATTAACAAACTTTTGACGCATGCTTGTCTGAATTAACAATTAACATTTAAATACAACATTTTAAGGGTCCTGTGTAAGTTGTATTTTAGTATTTTGATACTTTGTGCAAGGCAATTGATAAGCATTGCCTTTCACAAAGTGGCGCAGCGGTCTGACACTGCATCGCAGTGCAAATTGCATTGCTACAGATGCTAGTTTGATACCCATGCCGGCTGCGACCGGGAGACCCATGAGGCAACGCACAATTGGCCCAGCGTCGTCCGAGTTAGGGAACGGTTTGGCCGGCCGGGATGTCCTTGTCCCATCGCGCTGTAGCGACTCCTGTGGCGGGCCAGGTGCATGCACGCTGACACCAAGTGTACGGAGTTTCCTCCGACACCCATTTTTTGGGGTGGATGGGTATAATTTGTATGCATAAAATGTATAATAGTAATATTTAAAATTACTAAATTACTAAATGGACCGATGTACCTGGGCCGATTCTGGGCAGTCATTCATTTTGATTCCAGGCCCCCCGGAAGAGGGACACTTCTGGGCTGAATCTTCATTGCTAGCTGGGGTGTAATATCTGAAAATGTAGCTAGCTAACGCTAGACTATCTTACCTGTATACATCATCATGCATGATGGACGCGTCTCCCTGTCAGGAATTCCATACCACGGTTGCCCTTAGTTTTAAGATGTAATCCGGAGACAGTTGTTTTCTCCATCTCTTTAGCTATCACACTCTGATACCACTGATTTCATAACTCGATCCTCCAGAAAGTGGAGAGCAACACTTATGCAGCTCCACTACACAATACATTTTTTTAAAAGCCGGGTTCGACAAGATTACCAACACTGACTGCCGAGCTCAAATAGACAGAAGCCTTGAATATAGCAGACCAATCCAAACTCCTCTCTCGGGATGTCCAGCCCACTCATTATCTCAGCCAATCATGGCTAGTGAGAAGGTTGCCACCTTTTTCTGTGGCTTAACCAACAAGACTCGTAATTTAACAATTGTATTCGTATTTACAGATGGCATACAAGTTTGTTATTAAGGCACATGAAAGTTCACATGTTCGAGAAGGCATTTCTGCCAAAAAAGGTATTTTGATTTTTTTTTAAATTACATTCAAATGGCTCTCCTGTGAAGTTGTGACTTGCGACATACGCCTAGTTTCATGAATCGGGTCACAAATGTAGGGGTCGGGTTAGCGCAGAATTCTGAATTTTTCACAAATTTTTCATGCTGCGTTTTGTAAATGCAGTTGTAAAATTATTTTTATTGTCATTTCTGCTCGGCATCAGATACTAATTTGTGCTTCAGTTGCACTTCTCTACTCGGATGGGAATTCACAAACTGGCATTCTATCAGCAGACAACGCTCTGACTGATGTGTAGTTACTTTTCTCTGGTAAAATGCAAGATTAACTTTAACTTCTTAGGGAGCGGCAGCAGAGGTGATGGTTTTGGAGAGTCTGACGTGCCCAAAGTAAAATGCCTGCCACTCAGGCCCAGAAAATAGGATATGCACATAATTAGTACTATTGGATAGGAAACACTCTGAAGTTTCTAATGTATGTGAATATAACAGAACTGATATAGCAGGCGAAAACCCAAGGAAAATCCATTCGGATTTGCAGTTTTTTTTGTAAATGACCTTTTTCTCCAGGCTGCCTATTGATTTTAATGGGAACCAGCTCCTAGGTTGCAGTACCTATGGCTTCCACTAGATGTCAACAGTCGTTATACAGTGTCTGGAAGCTCTAGCACTAAGCAGAATGGATAGGAAGAGGAAGTAGTGAAGGGACCACTTTTGTCAACAACGTTTGACAGGCGCGAGATTGTGACCGCGCCCCACTTTGTTTTCCTTTCCTATTGTTCACGTTATCGTCCGGTTGAAATATTACAGTAAATATACATAAAAGGATACCTAAGGATACATTAAAAATGATGTTTGATTTGTTTGTAGAAAGTGTATAGGTAAAATTTGAACGTGTTCTCTTCACGGTTCAATGGGCGCCTCAACGGTGGATTTTCTGATCATAACGCGCCAACCAAACGGAGATTTATTGATATAATAAATGACTTTTTCTAACAAAAGTACCATTGGATGTCTTCGTTGGACACTTCGGAAGCCCTCAGCGTTGGACACTTGGGAAGCCCTCAGCAGAAGTTCTTCGAAAGGTAAGTGATGAGATAGGGTGCAGGCCAGGCAGCAGGCTGTTAGCCAGCCTGCCAGCTTAGTGGAGTCTGCCACTAGCACAGTAAGTGTAGTCAGCTCAGCTATCTTTATTGAGACTGTGTCTGTGCCTCGACCTAGGTTTGGCAAAACTAAACATGGCGGTGTTCGCCTTAGCAATCTCACTAGAATAAAGACCTCCTCCATTGCTGTCATTATTGAAAGAGATTGTGATACCTCACATCTCAAAATGGGGCTACTTAATGTTAGATCCCTCACTTCCAAGGCAGTTCTAGTCAATGAACTAATCACTGATCATAATCTTGATGTGATTGGCCTGACTGAAACATGGCTTAAGCCTGATGAATTTATTGTGTTAAATGAGGCCTCACCTCCTGGTTACACTAGTGACCATATCCCCCGCGCATCCCGCAAAGGCGGAGGTGTTGCTAACATTTACAATAGCAAATTTCTATTTACAAAAAACAAAAAAACGACGTTTTCGTCTTTTGAGCTTCTAGTCATGAAATCTATGCAGCCTACTCAATCACTTTTTATAGCTACTGTTTACAGGCCTCCTGGGCCATATACAACGTTCCTCACTGAGTTCCCTGAATTCTTATCGGACCTTGTAGTCATGGCAGACAATATTCTAATTTTTGGTGACTTTAATATTCACATGGAAAAGTCCACAGACCCACTCCAAAAGGCTTTTGGAGCCATCATCGACTCTGTCGGTTTTGTCCAACATGTCTCCGGACCTACTCACTGCCACAGTCATACTCTGGACCTAGTTTTGTCCCGTGGAATAAATGTTGTGGATCTTAATGTTTTTCCTCATAATCCTGGACTATCGGACCACCATTTTATTACGTTTGAAATCGCAACAGATAATCTGCTCAGACCCCAACCAAGGATCATCAAAAGTCGTGCTATAAATTCTCAGACATCCCAAAGATTCCTAGATGCCCTTCCAGAATCCTTCCACCTACCCAAGGACGTCAGAGTACAAAAATCAGTTAACCACCTAACTGAGGAACTCAATGTAACCTTGCGCAATACCCTAGATGCAGTTGCACCCCTAAAAACAAAAAACATTTGCCATAAAAAACTAGCTCCCTGGTATACAGAAAATACCCGAGCTCTGAAGCAAGCTTCCAGAAAATTGGAACGGAAATGGCGCCACACCAAACTGGAAGTCTTCCGACTAGCTTGGAAAGACAGTACCATGCAGTATCGAAGAGCCCTCACTGCTGCTCGATCATCCTATTTTTCCAAGTTAATTGAGGAAAATAAGAATAATCCAAAATTTATTTTTGATACTGTCGCAAAGCTAACTAAAAAGCAGCATTCCCCAAGAGAGGATGGCTTTCACTTTAGCAGTGATTCATTCATGAACTTCTTTGAGGAAAAGATCATGATCATTAGAAAGCAAATTACGGACTCCTCTTTAAATCTGCGTATTCCTCCAAAGCTCAGTTGTCCTGAGTCCACACAACTTTGCCAGGACATAAAATCAAGAGAGACACTCAAGTTTTTTAGTACCATATCTCTTGACACATTGATGAAAATAATCATGGCCTCTAAACCTTCAAGCTGCATACTGGACCCTATTCCAACTAAACTACTGAAAGAGCTGCTTCCTGTGCTTGGCCCTCCTATGTTGAACATAATAAACAGCTCTCTATCTACCGGATGTGTACCAAACTCACTAAAAGTGGCAGTAATAAAGCCTCTCTTAAAAAAGCCAAACCTTGACCCAGAAAATATAAAAAACTATCGGCCTATATCGAATCTTCCATTCCTCTCAAAAATTTTAGAAAAAGCTGTTGCGCAGCAACTCACTGCCTTCCTGAAGACAAACAATGTATACGAAACGCTTCAGTCTGGTTTTAGACCCCACCATAGCACTGAGACTGCACTTGTGAAGGTGGTAAATGACCTTTTGATGGCGTCAGACCGAGGCTCTGCAACTGTCCTCGTGCTCCTAGACCTTAGTGCTGCTTTTGATACCATCGATCACCACATTCTTTTGGAGAGATTGGAAACCCAAATTGGTCTACATGGACAAGTTCTGGCCTGGTTTAGATCTTATCTGTCGGAAAGATATCAGTTTGTCTCTGTGGATGGTTTGTCCTCTGACAAATCAACTGTAAATTTCGGTGTTCCTCAAGGCTCTGTTTTGGGACCACTACTGTTTTCACTATATATTTTACCACTTGGTGNTGGGCTTGCTCCTACCTATCTTTCCAATTTGGTCCTGCCGTACATACCTACACGTACGCTACGGTCACAAGACGCAGGCCTCCTTACTGTCCCTAGAATTTCTAAGCAAACAGCTGGAGGTAGGGCCTTTTCCTATAGAGCTCCATTTTTATGGAATAGTCTGCCTATCCATGTGAGAGACGCAGACTCTGTCTCAACCTTTAAGTCTTTATTGAAGACTCATCTCTTCAGTAGGTCTTATGACTGAGTGTAGTCTGGCCCAGGAGTGTGAAGGTGAACGGAAAGGCACTGGAGCAACGAACCACCCTTGCTGTCTTTGCCTGGCCGGTTTCCCCTCCACTGGGATTCTCTGCCTCTAACCCTATTACAGGGGCTGAGTCACTGGCTTACTGGTGCCGTGGCGGAGATCTTGTGGGCTATACTCGGCCTTGTCTCAGGATGGTAAGTTGGTGGTTGAAGATTTCCCTCTAGTGGTGTGGGGGCTGTGCTTCGGCAGAGTGGGTGGGGTTATATCCTGCCTGTTTGGCCCTGTCCGGGGGTATCGTCGGACGGGGCCACAGTGTCTCCCGACCCCTCCTGTCTCAGCCCCCAGTATTTATGCTGCAGTAGTTTATGTGTCGGGGGGTTAGGGTCCGTCTGTTATATCTGGAGTATTTATTTTATCTGGTGTCCTGTGCGAATTTAAGTATGCTCTCTCTAATTATCTCTCTCTTTCTTTCTTTTTTCTTCTTCTCTCTCTCGGAGGACCTGAGCATTAGGACCATTCCTCAAGGCCTACCTGGCCTGATGACTCCTTGATGTCCCGAGTCCACCTGGCCGTGCTGCTTCTCCAGTTTCAACTGTTCTGCCTGTTTTATGAACATTTTAAAATCTTGTCCATGTTCTGTTATAATCTGCACCCGGCACAGCCAGAAGAGGACTGGCCACCCCTCACAGCCTGGTTCCTCTCTAGGTTTCTTCCTAGGTTTTGGCCTTTCTAGGGAGTTTTTCCTAGCCACCGTGCTTTTACACCTGCAGTGCTTTTACACCTGCATTGCTTGCTGTTTGGGGTTTTAGGCTGGGTTTCTGTACAGAACTCTGTGACATCAGCTGATGTAAGGGGGGCTTTATAAATAAATTTGATTTGATTTGATTTGTGATATTTTTTAGCTCTTATATGGGTTTTGTGTGACCCGCGCTGGATATGAATTTATGCTAATGTGGAAAATATATGAGGTGCTATCCTCAAACAATCAAATGTTGTGCTTAAGCCATAAAGCCATTTTGAAATCTGACAACGCTGTGATATTGCCAAGAAGCAGAGCTTTTGATCACTATGCAACACTTGTATATTGATGAATGTTTAATAATTCAACTTTGGATTTTGAATTTGGCGCCTTACATTTCACCGGGTAGTGTCGGGAGTGGCCTGCTAGCGCGCCGCTACTCCCTAAGTAGTTAATGACAAGTTTGGAGGGTACTATGGTGTTAAATGCTGAGCTGTAGTCGATGAACAGCATTCTTACATAGGTATTCCTCTTGTCCAGATGGGTTAGGGCAGTTTGCAGTGTGATTGCGATTGCGTCGTCTGTGGACCTATTGGGACGGTAAGCAAATTGGAGTGGGTCTAGGGTGTCTGGTAGGATGGAGGTGATATGATCCTTGACTAGTCTCTCAAAGCACTTCATGATGACGGAAGTGAGAGCTACGGGGCGATAGTCATTTAGCTCAGTTACCTCAGCTTTCTTGGGAACAGGAACAATGGTGGCCCTCTTGAAGCATGTGGGAACAGCAGACTGGGATAAGGAATGATTAAATATGTCCGTAAACACACCAGCCAGCTGGTCTGCGCATGCTCTGAGGACACGGCCAGGGATGCCATCTGGGCCAGCAGCCTTGCAAGGATTAACACATTTAAATGTTTTACTCACGTTGGCTGCAGTGAAGGAGAGCCCACAGGTTTTGGAGGTGGGCCGTGTCGGTGGCACTGTTTTGTCCTCAAAGCGAGCAAAGAAGTTGTTTAGCTTGTCTGGGAGCAGGACATCATGGTCCGCGACAGGGCTGGTTTTCTTTTTGTAGTCCGTGATTGACTGTAGACCCTGCCACATACCTCGCGTGTCTGAGCCGTTGAATTGTGACTCAACTTTGTCTCTATACTGACGCTTAGCTTGTTTGATTGCCTTGCGGAGGGAATAGCTACACTGTTTGTATTCAGTCATGTTTCCGGTCGCCTTAACCTGGTTAAAAGCAATGCTTCGCGCTCTCAGTTTTTGCGCGAATGCTGCCATCAATCCACGGTTTCTGGTTGGGGAAGGTTTTAATAGTTGCTATGGGTACAACATCACCGATGCACTTGCCAATAAACTCTATCACCGAATCAGCGTACACATCAATGTTGTTGTCTGATGCATTCCGGAACATATCCCAGTCCACATGATCGAAGCAATCTTGAAGCGTGGAATCAGATTGGTCGGACCAGCGTTAAACAGATCTGAGCACGGGCGTTTGATGTTTTAGTTTCTGTCTGTAGGCTGGGAGCAACAAAATTGAGTTATGGTCAGATTTGTCAAAAAGAGGGCGGAGAATGGCTTTGTATTTTCCCGGCCCTGGTTGCACATTCGATATGCTGATAAAATTTAGGGAGCCTTGTTTTCAGATTAGCCTTGTTAACCTGTTACGGATCCAATCCCGTGAACGGGTTCGATTTTGACAACATCCGGTGAAATGCAGAGTGCCAAATTCAAATTACAAAAATACTCATTTCAAACATTCATGAAAATACAAATGCTACACACCCTTCAAAAGCTTAGACTCTTGTTAACTACTTACGGAGTGGTGGGGCGCCACTCCCGACACTACCCGGTGCCAAATTCAAAATCCAAAAGTTGAATTATTAAACATTCATCAATATACAAGTGTTGCATAGTCATCAAAAGCTCTGATTCTTGGCAATATCACAGCGTTGTCAGATTTCAAAAAGGCTTTACGGCGAAAGCACAACATTTGATTGTTTGAGGGTAGCACCTCACATACTTTTGTCATAGCCATGAATTCATTAGCCAGCGTGGCACACACATAACACATTTCACAGCAAAAACAAATCAATTACCTGTTGAAGAACTTCTGCTGAGGTCTTCCTAAGTGTCTAACGAAGACAATCCATGGTTCTTTTGTTAGAAAAAGTCATTTATTATATCCATAAATCTCCATTTGGTTTGCGCGTTATAATCAGAAACTACAGCGTCCACACCTCCATTGAAACGTGACTAGAACTCGTTCAACTTATACCTATAAACTTGTCCAAGAACAATCAAACATCATTTTAAATGTATCCTTAGGAACACTTTTACGTATATTTACTATAATAAATCAACCGGAATATAAACTGAGCTCTAAAGACGGTAAAAAACACAGTGCGCGCTTCCCAAGAGCGCGCGCCCACTCCTATAGAGTTCCAAAGAGGCACTTCCTTATTCCCTCTTCTTCTCTGCTCTAAAGCATCTGAACAGAATCAAAACACTTTCTCGAGACTGTTGACATCTAAAGGAAGCGATAGGTACTGCATTCATATGCCCTTATATGGGCATTTTCATGAGGGAGGGGTTCCAAATGAGGCACTCTGTGAAAACCACTTTCTCCAGGACAGAAATTCCTCGGGGTTTTGCCTGCCATATCCGTTCTGTTTTACTCACAGACAAATGGTTAACAGTTTTACAAAATTCAGAGTGTTTCCTATCCAATGGTACCAAATATGTGCATATCCTATTTTCTGGGCCTGAATGGGAGGCATTTTACTTTGGGCACGCCAGGCTCTCCAAAACGGTCAAGTTGTGCAGTGATCCCTGAGAGGTTAA
>QNTS01000292.1:955400-971840 GCA_003317085.1 Hucho hucho
CTCTAGACAGCTAACATTAGCAGGCCGCAGTTAGCTGATGGGCGTTCAGGTGACGTCGCGACGGAGGGCCGGTTGAATAACCCCCTCGGGCAGATAACGTCGGTGGTCCGGTGAGGCTCCGCACCGGCAGTAAAAACGGGTCCGGATAGGTGTTGTAGCCCAGGAGTGGCTGATGGGACTCTTCAGCCAGCCGGGAGATGGGCCAAGCGCAGGCTAGCTTCAGGCTAATTGGTGCATTGCTCCGGGACAAACGTTAGCCAATAGTCACACGGATAGCAGCTAGCTAGCTGCAAGATCCAGGTGAAAATATCCAGAGCTTGCGGTAGGAATCTGGGGATATGGAGAGAAAATAGGTCCGGAATGCTCTGGTTTGAGTCGCATTATACGAACGGCGAGAGCTTTTCCGAGCTGAAGGTTAGCTGCTGCTGTCCGTTAGTAATGGTTAGCTAAAATACTATTCTGGATTCAAGGTGGATAATACTTGATAATACAAGAACAATCAAACATAATTGTAAATGTATCCTTAGGAACACTTTTATGTATAAATAGTATAATATTTCAACCGGAATATAAACTGGGCGATAAGAAAGGAAAAAAACCACAGAGCGTGCCAGCCGTGAACGCGCATTTACTCCTATTGACATTCTCTGTGGACACTTCCTTATTCGTCTTCTTCTCTGCTCTAAAAGCAGCTAAGAAGAATCAAATCACTTTCTCGAGACTGTTGACATCCAGAGGAAGCGATAGGTACTGCATTCATATGCCCTTATATGGGCATTTTCATAAGGGAGGGGTTCAAAACCACTTTTTCCATGACAGAAATTCCTCGGGTTTTCGCCTGCCATATCCGTTCTGTTATACTCACAGACAAAATGTTAACACTTTTAAAGAATTCAGAGTGTTTCCTATCCAATGGTACTAAATATGTGCATATCCTATTTTCTGGGCCTGAATGGGAGGCATTTTACTTTGGGCACGCCAGACTCTCCAAAACCGTCACCTCGTGCGCTGCTCCCTAAGAAGTTAACTAGTTAGCTAGTCTGTTGGTTTATAAAAGCGAAAGAAAGCTCAACTCGTTTTTATGAAATTCTCATACATTTAAATGGTTAGACAAATAGACGGCTAATGTAGCCATCTATCCAGGCTAATGTTGCTAACTAGCTAACCATGAGCTAGCTACAGTAGCTAGATAACAGGCATTTCAATTTAAAACTTGCCCAAGACAGAATTGTCAATTTAATAAACTTTAGCCAATTTATGAATTACTAACATTAGCTAACATTACATACAGTAGTTAATCCAACAAATCTTACCTTTGCCTCGATTTGACAGTCTCATACAGATTATCATGGCCCTGGTGAGTGACGTGAAGCTTGAGACGGGCATTTGTAGTTATGTATGATAGCCACATTAGCAGCTAATTAGCATTACATTTTTGGGGGGTAGATACTGGCGAATATATTTATAAAAGTCACCGTGTCTGAGAGAGATTTACACAGTTATGAAAACGTCGCACTAGGGTAAGCCGACATGAAATTCAGACATTATTTATTGATGTGTTTCAGCCATTATTTGAAGTGTTTAAAATGTTGTATTTAAAATGTAATGGTGGGAAAACGATTGGAACCATTTCCATGTTTGACCGCTAGGTTTTATGGGTATTATGACTCATACAGTGGTAGACTATTGATCGAACAACCAGGTAGGCTCTCTCCGCCTCAGTTATGCACATCAACAACAATTAATGCTAGCTAGAGCACGATGAGCTAAAATCTAATAAGGGAACATTAGATAAACCCTCAGCTAGTTGGCCGTCAAAATTGCACTGATAAACAATGGGGAATAGTAGCCTGCTTGACCTTCTGCAGCTTGTCTGCCAATGCATGCTTGTCCAAACCCACGTTTTGACAACTGAATGGGAACTTACCTGTCTGCCTGCCAGTCCATCTTATCGATGCCAAATACATTTAATTAACAACTAAGGGTGCATTCTTAAATTGCCTCCAGTGTGTCAGAGTGCACTCTGGGTTGTTCATAAATTCAGACCGTTCAGAGCGTACCCTGCACTATTGACACTGGACGCTTGATCGAGGAGTACGGTTGTTCCTAGTGTTCTTCACAACAGCATGTAGTCAAGCACCCAAGCTTACTAAATAAAGTTGGCTAGCTTGCTAGCTACTTCCAGACACAAATTAGAAAACACTCCATTTTACTTGCCCTAGCAGAGCTGGTTAAGCTGTTTACATGTTATCTAGAGCGTTAGCGACTAACTGTTCTGCTAGAAACAATTTAATTACTTTTTTTCCCGAGGTTTACTGACGCCGGTCATATTCAGCGGGTGTTGCGCATTCATAAATTCATTAGTTATTCTGCGCTCTGGCACACTTAGATGAGAGTGCTCTGAAATCTGAGGTAAAAAGCCAGAATTTTTTAATGCAAGAGATAATGCTAACTGGATAGCAGTTATGACTGACTTGTGATCGACGTTGCCCTTGCCAGATTGATTGTATTGACATTCCCAGCCTTAGTCCACTTTTGTCCCAAAAATATTGTAATTGAAACTGAAACACTGCATCCCGAATGGGTGGAAGCAGCAAACAATGTACCAGGCCAGCTGTGATTTAGAACCTTAAATAAAGTTGGTTTTGTAGAATAAACTGGGACCGATACTATGATTGTCTGTTTAATATCTGCAAAGTAGTTAAAATGCTGTCAGTCCCACTTTAAAATATCAGCTTGATTATAATTGTCAAACAGTATTTTGTTTGTATTTTCTATTGAGAAGGTGGTTCCAGTCCATTCTGCAGTGTTTGCATTCTGAGATATGTAGTTTTTGTTCATATTAAATAATAGTAAGTGAATTGTGAATTATTTTAGACAACCTACAATATCATCTTATAGACCACTATAATTATTTAAAACTCGTTTTAGAAGAATACATTTTAAAATGAAATGTTTCAAGAACGTGTTAAACATAGTATTATAGGTAAGCATACATGATGTCAAAAAATATACATGTGCATTCTGATTTATGGAATACATTTTCCATTTGAATTTCAATGAATTTCACTGAATTAAATGATCCTTTAATTAAAATTCAATTCCAATTCTGCTTCATGTGGGGTGTGGCCAATACGAATTAAATTTCAAACTCAAAAATTTAATTAGAATTGAAGACCAATTCACAAGTCAATTCAGAATTAACCCCAACACTAAAAACAATGTTATTTAGAAAGGAAGGATGCATGGTGAAGTATTAGAAAAGTCCACAGAGAGAGCAACATCCTCCTGTGTGTATCTAGGCTCCATACCGGACTGGGCCAGCAGAGGGAAGAGTTCTGCTCAAGATTGACGTGTCTTTCATCTCCCTGTCAATGCAGCTTCACTCACACACAATTACTCCACTTTGTCACTCTCAGCCCAGACTACTCTCAGCCAAACATACTTCCATTGGTATACATACATTGCTCTTGAGTAAACACACATTCTGTGTGTCTGAACAGGCTCTTGGACTATGAGTATAATGTTATAGTATTCCTGTCATGTTTATCCCGGCACATTCCTCTTTGTATCATTGGACTTTCCTTCACTTTGAAAGCATTATTATCCAGGGGAACTATACATCTCTGATACATGAGAATGTTATCATTTTTTATTAGTATTTTAATACTTTTGCACAGTACTTTTCAGTACTCAATAGAAACATAGCTTTGACCTAGGTGAAAACCCCATTGCTTACATATTTTCTAGTACCGATTGCAAGGATTGTAATATACGCTATATTTTGATGATGTTTGTGACATACAAAATCATGTATGTGACATACAATCAAGATACACGTCACAAACATGAGCTAAGAACAATGCCTTGTAAACACTTTTTCAATATGGAAAATGTTGATAATTCACTGCACTTCCAAATAGGAAAAATAATAGCAGCAATGAGATTCACTTTATTCTATTGTTTTCTCAGTTTTACAGAGAACGAGAGTAGGCAACTGCCTTTGCCCAGGAGGGTTGTGGGTCCTGCTGGTAGCTGTCTGAGTGGATGAGAGGGCAGTGAGCAGCCTCTGTTGTGGATGTCGAAGCCTGTGCTGGGACATAAGCTGGCCTTTGTTTTACGACACTTTACGATGCAGATACTGCCATGAATTTAGCAGCCCTTGATGAGCCGTTTTACATGCTAATCATTTGACATCCTGCTCGCTAGTAGAAGAAATAAATGGAGGGTGATAGGAAGGGAGGGAACGGAGGATGAAGGAAATATGAGCATGTGATATTTTTGCTTTGGTTTGGCAATGATGAAATTAATTCATCCTTTTCGGTTTCTAAGCTGCCCATAAATTTGGAGGTAACAACAAGCATACTGCTAGGAGATTAGCTCAGTAAAAGTAAAACTATATAATTATTTTGTGATCCACAAGCTGTGCCACACACACACAGTGTATCAATGAATACCATTAGATGAGCCTAAATTAACTGAGATGTGTGGCTCTCCAACACCAACTCTGCTCTATGGAAAAGCACCACCACACTCTCTTCCAAAGTTATATGTTGTGCGGGGCAACAAAAAAAAGCTCAATTACAAAACAAATAAAGTAGCAATGTGAAGTACTCTGGAGGACTGGAATTACATCTCCATCCCAATGAATGGCCTGCAGCTCTCCTGCTTCCACTATCATTGTCACCTCCTCCCCCAACTCTCCGCTGACAAGTTTTTAATTGCCATAAACTCATGCATATTCATGACAGGTGTCACCCCTATGTTGTTGATAGACTGTGGTAAAAGGCTGTTTTGCATAGCAATGATAACATTTATTTGTTTGGTTATACCTAATCCCTTCCTCCACCTTCCTCCAACGCTGTTGTGCTAGAAGCCCGTCTGTCTATTTAGCAGAAGTATATGATGTTCAGTAGAGGTTGCCTGTGCATATGCTGTATTGCGTTCTTATCTCTGTCAAAGAACGACTGTTTATCAAGGTTAAACTCTAATCAGCTGTAATTCAAATAGCATTCAAGTAAAGCTTTATTTACAAGTTAAGGTCAAATAGAAAAGTGTATTTGGCTTCAATTTAACAAACTCAGTGACAAACAACATTGCATAAGTCGTCATGTGATATTTGTCTTTTATATTCTGCTGTGACCTTAACCACCAACCTGTCAATCCCCCCATGGCCTCTCTAAGCTAAGAGAGAAAGGTTCAATACCCAGACCTCCCCAAGCTCAGAGAAAAGGGTTCAATACCCAGACCTGCAGAGAGCAGCCGTTTTCACGCACCTTTACACCCTCCAGTGTGTGTTGCCCTGTTTACCTTGTCTCACAGGGAGTTTTGGAGATTATATTTAATTTACTGGACCACACACACACACTCTGCTGCTCAAGGAGTCTGCTAGACACTGTTTGTTACCTAAATCAGTTGATATTTTCACATTCACGATCAGTGACTTTCCCTCTCAGATCAATTGATGGCATGGCACAATACTTTGAATGGGAATAATGTCCATTCTATAATTACTGAATGTAATTATATGGCGCTAATTTGCCCGAATACGGACATACGCCATTCAGCCTTTAATGTGTTTACATGTGATTCAGTGCTGCTTAAGTTCACAACCTAGCTTGAACAATTAATGCCTTGGATGCTCTATTGAATTAGTCACTGACAGGTGTTTATTTGTTTTCAAAGATAGTGTTGGCATTATGTGTGCAGGCCTATGTGTGTCATTCAGAAACCTACATCAATTGAAAATCTTGAGAGTCTTGAGAATAAAATGTGAATTTAGGAATTTGTGTTTAAGACTGTCAGTTACTCACTTCTTATACAGTTGAAACCCATGAATGTCTGTATGATACATTTCAAAGCTTTGTATGCATGTCATGTTCTTTCGTATCATCAAAAACTCTTTGAAATGTGTTAATTAGTTTCAGTTTGTTAGCCCCCTGTTGCGCTGAACATCATTTCACACTAACAATTCGTGATTTGCTTTACTTAAAAAGCACGGCTTTCAATATCACAATTTTCATGCAGTTTGTCAGACAGCATATTGGCCCTCGTGATTGTTTTTATTTGATTATATTTGCGGTTGCTCTGCACCAACGTGTACAACAGTTTAATTAAAGGAGGAGAAGAGCCTGAATGCAAACGTAATTGAAGAGTAAATTGAATTATTATATTTGCTCAGTCATGTTGCCCTCTGGGTGTACTCTGGATTTCATTTGACACTGTGAAACTCCTGAGAGAACTGCTTTCAGACAGCATTCCATTTACACACACACGCAGGCATCCACGCACATACAATCACGGACAACATGCACAAATGCACGTACATACACAAGCTTACACAGGCATAAGCACACACACATGCACACGCACACACACACACACACACACACACACACACACAAACAATATTAATTTCATTGCATCAGTGACATGCTTTTATGAAGTCCCCTAGGCATATGAAATGTAAGCCTTTCATTTATTCATTTGATTCAATGCAGTTTAATAAGTTTACTTTACCAACTGCGCCATCAAAGAAAATATTAGAAAAAATAATTGAAATCTAAATTAATTGGCAATTTTGCATGCAGTGTGGACAAGTGTGTTTTCTCTCTAAGTCTTTACTTGTTTCTCAGGCCTTGGAAAGTACCCTGTCCCTGGCTGTCACTGTGCTTATTTAGCTATATTTTAGTACCAGGCAGGGTGACTCAATGGCAAACCTTTACCCATGAAAGAGGAGACGCAGTGGAGATGATAGGGTTCACATTTAAGCCTGTCTGTTCGAACGCTGGGCAGTTTATCCCTATCCCGTCCGCTCTGTCATCCATTGTCAGATCCTCATTGGATACATCCTGCCAGCTCTCACTGACACCCCCTCCCCCCTCCTAGCCTCCACCCCCCAAGAGGTCAGAGTCATTATGCTGCTTTCTGCGTCACCATTAAAGCCTGTTTAAATCCTTTCTTTCTTTTCAGCAAGCAATCGTTATATTTCTTCTGTCTCCCAACTCGATGCGACAGGTTTTTTTCAGAGACTGAGAAATTCTCCTCAAACAGCAGGTCTCGTCCTCAAAGGCTTATAACGCACTCTGTCAGAAACAAGAGCTGTGTTCGAATACCCATACTAACATAATGTATACTACATACTTAATGAGTATATACTACGTACTATATGCTATTAGTTCTTTTTAGTATACTGTAAACAAACCTTATCCTTTCAGTTGAGCGTACTAGCGCTTTGCCTGTCTACCGGAAGTTGATGCTGTTGCTACAGTATGCAACCTCTTGCTAGCTTGATAGCATAACAAATTACTAGCTAGACATTTTACGATTTTGGGTGTGTTCGTAAATTCAATCTGGAGTGTCAGAGTGCGCTCGTAATTTCAGAGCGTTGTCAGATTGTCCGCTAGTAAATTCAGAGCGTTTAACTCTTGGAGCATACACTGGATGCTCTGGCCAAGGAGTAGGGTTAATCTGAGTGTCCTGATCTCACAACGGCAGACAAGCATGTGTTAGTAGCCAACCAACGTTAGGTAGCTAGCTAACATACCGGACAATACTGCTGTAATGATATGCTATGCTGTTCGTAAGGGTAGCGTAGCTAACAAATTGTCAGCCAACATAACGTAACATAGCTTATGTGAAAAATAAATACTTTATTACATTTTTTTTACATTTCTCATAATTAGTTAAAGCAGTGAATTTGTATCCACTCTCGTCGGCTGCATATTTTCCAAATTTTCTTGAAATCTGAAAACGGGCGAATTTAGTACGACATCCGGGAACATTTGGCATACTAACTATATCTATACTATGACCAATATGCATAATACATACTCAGTATACATCACAAATACAGTGCCTTGCAAAAGTATTTATCCCCCTTGGCATTTTTCCTATTTTGTTGCATTACAACCTGTAATGGACATACACAAAATAGTCCAAATTGGTGAAGTGAAATAAAATTTTAAAAAAATAAAAAATGAAAAGTGGTGTGTGTGTATGTATTCACCCCCTTCGCTATGAAGCCCCTAAATAAGATCTGGTGCAACTAATTGCCCTCAGAAGTCACATAATTAGATAAATAGGGGAAACATTTAAATGTATTGGAATAGCCTAGTCAAAGCCCAGACCTCAATCCAATTGAGAATCTGTGGTATGACTTAAAGATTTCTGTACACTGGCGGAACCCATCCAACTTCAAGGTGTTGGAGCAGTTTTGCCTTGAAGAATGGGCAAAAATCCCAGTGGCTAGATGTGCCAAGCTGTACACACTGATGTCACAGAGTGTACAGCACTCTGTGACATCAGCTGATGTAAGAAGGGCTTTATAAATAAATTTGATTTGATTTGATTTGATACCCGAAGAGACTTGCAGCTGTAATTGCTGCAAAAGGTGTCTCTAAAAAGTATTGACTTTGGGGGGGGTGAATAGTTATGCACGCTCAAGTAATTTTTGTTGTTGTCTTATTTCTTGTTTGTTTCACAATAAAAAATATTTAGCATCTTCAAATTGGTAGGCATGTTGTGTACATCAAATGATACTAACCCCTCCAAAAATCTATTTTAATTCCAGGTTGTAAGGCAACAAAATAGGAAAAATGCCAAGGGGGGTGAATACTTTCGCAAGCCACTGTAGTATGGTTAGTGCGGGAACGCAATTAGCTCAGAGCAGTCCTTGCTGTTTTTTTTAGCCGCTCCTCAACTCCTAACCTTGTTCTTTGAAATGAACAGCTTTGCCCCATGCTATTGTTTTGACATTAATATCTTAAACATTTTTATATAATTGAATCAGCCAATGTGAATTCAGTTTGGGTTCTCACAGTAATTGAGACTATTGGAAGTTTCCAGTGTCAAAGCAGAGCATGTTTACCAAGGATTGAGTGCTTTGTTTGTTGATGAGAGAGCTGTTGCTTTTGAGCTCCAAGGTCACTATGCTCCCTGAATGTTTCTCTCAATTAGTTTTCCATCCAGACCTTGTGGGAGGGATTTGTCTCACCTACTTTGTGAAAGAATGCAAAGCCCACTCACACTCGAAAGCACAACATTTGATTGTTTGAGGGTAGCACCTCTAATATTTATGCATTAGCATAAATCCATAACCCAACACGGGTCTCACAAAACGCATAAAATCGCTAATATAAAATCGCTTACCTTTGATGAACTTCTGCTGAGGGCTTCCCAAGTGTCCAACGAAGACAATCCATGCTTCTTTGGTTAGAAAAAGTAATTTATTATATCCATAAATCTCCGTTTGGTTGGCGCGTTATGATCATAAAATCCACCGTTGAGTCTCCCATTGAACCGTGAAGAGAACACGTTCAAATTATACCTATACACTTTCTACAAACAAATCAAACATCATTTTTAATGTATCCTTAGGTATCCTTTTGGGTATATTTGCTGTAATATTTCAACCAGACAATAACGTGAACAATAGGAAAGAAAAATAAAGTGGTGCGCGTTCACAATCTCGCGCGCGTCAAACCTTGTTTACAAAAGTGGTCCTCTGGCTTCTTCCTGTCCCCATCCGTTCTGGTCACTGCTAGAATTCCCAGTCTTTGACTGTTGACATCTAGTGGAAGCCATAGGTACTGCAGTCTCAGTCCTACATAAAGTTGTATGCAATAGGCACAATGGAGAAGATGGGCATTTACAACAAAAACTGCAAATCCGGATGGATTTTCCTCGGGTTTTCGCCTGCTATATCACTGTATGTGTTATACTCACATACATTATTTTAACACTCTTAGAAACTTCAGAGTGTTTCCTATCCAATAGTACTAATTATGTGCATATCCTATTTTCTGGGCCTGAGTGGCATGCATTTTACTTTGGGCACGCCAGACTCTCCAAAACCATCACCTTGGGAGCCGCTCCCTAAGAAGTTAACATAATGTCTGTGAGTATAACAGAACTCATTTAGCAGGCAAAAACCCGAGAAAAATCTATCCGGAAATCAGTTTCTGGTGACCTATTGCTCTGTTTGACACACTCCCCATTGAATCCATTTGTAACCAGGACTGAGACTGCAGTACCTATGGCTTCCACTAGATGTCAACAGTCTATATACAAAGACTCAGAGAGATTGGAGTAAACAGAACGAATAGGTACAGGAAATGGTCATGGTAGCTCAGATGTCAACAAGTTTTCTCGGGCGCGAGTCTGGCTGGAGCGCCCCACTTTATTTTACTTATATAAGGTATAGGTGACCATCTGAGTGAAATATTCTCGCTAATATTCATAAAAGGATAGCTAAGGATGCATTTTAACTGGTATTTGATTTGTTCAGGAAAAGTTTATAGGTATATTTGAATGCGTTCTCTTCACGTTTCAATGGGCGATTCGACGTTGGATTTTCAGAACATAACGCGCAAACCAAACAGAGATTTATGGATATAATAAATGACTTTTTCTAACAAAAGAACCATTGGATGTCTTCGTTGGACACTTGGGAAGCCCTCAGCAGAAGTTCTTCAAAAGGTAAGGGATTTGTTTTCGCTGTGAAATGTGTTTTGTGTGAACCGCGATGGTTCTATGCGCTAGCGCCCCACCACTCCGTAAGTAGTTAAGAACAAATTATTATTATTTACAATGCCTACCAAAATATATAATAATAGTAAATTAAATAAAAAATATAGGACAAAACACACACTACGACAAGAGAGACAACACAACACTATGTAAAGATAGACCTAAGACAACAACATAGCAAGGCAGCAACATATGACAACACAGCATGGTAGCAACACAACATGGCATCAGCACAACATGACAGCAGCACAAAACAGGGTACACACATTATTGGGCACAGACAACAGCACAAAGGGCAAGAATGTAGAGACAACAATACATTACACAAAGCAGCCAGAACTGTCAGTAAGAGTGTCCATGATTGAGTCTTTGAATGAGGAGATAAAACTGTCCAGTTTGAGTGTTTGTTGCAGCTCGTTCCAGTCGCTAGCTGCAGCAAACTCAAAAGACGAACGACCCAAGGATGTGTGTGCTTTGGGGACCTTTAACAGAATGTGACTGATAGAACGGGTGATGTATGTGAAGGATAACGGCTGCAGATATTTCAGATAGGGGGAGTGAGGCCTAAGAGGGTTTTATAAATAAGCATCATCCAGTGGGTCTTGCGACGGGTATACAGAGATGACCAGTTTACAGAGGAGTATAGAGTGCAGTGATGTGTCCTATAAGGAACATTGGTGGCAAATCTAGCCACTCGAGAGCACCCTTACATGCCAATCTATAAATTACATCTCCAAAATGTAACATGGGTAAGATGGTCATCTGAATCAGGGTTAGTTTGGCAGCTGGTGTGAAAGAGGAGCAATTACAATAGAGGAAACCAAGTCTAGATTTAACTTTAGCCTGCAGCTTTGATATGTGCTGAGAGAAGGACAGTGTACCATCTAGCCATACTCCCAAGTACTTGTATGAGGTGACTACCTAAACCCTCAGGAGGTAGTAATCACACCTGTGGGGAGAGGGGCAATTCTTCTCACCAAACCCCATGACCTTTGTTTTGGAGGTGTTCAGAACAAGGTTAAGGGCAGAGAAAGCTTGTTGGACACTAAGAAAGCTTTGTTGTAGAGCGTTTAACACAAAATCCGGGGAGGGGCCAGCTGAGTATAAGACTGTATCATTTGCATATAAACGGATGTGAGAGCTTCCTACTGCCTGAGCTATGTTGTTGATGTAAATTGAGAAGAGCGTGGGGCCTAGGATCGAGCCTTGGGGTACACCCTTGGTGACAGGCAGTGGCTGAGACAGTATATGTTCTGACTTTACACACTGCACTCTTTGAGAGAGGTAGTTAGCAAACCAGGCCAAGGACCCCTCAGAGACACCAATATTCCTTAGCCAGCCTACAAGAATGGAGTGGTCTACCGTATCAAAAGCTTTGGCCAAGTCAATTAAAATACCAGCGCAACATTGCTTAGAATCATGTGCAATGGTGACATCATTGAGGACCTTTAAGGTTGCAGTGACACATCCATAACCTTGCATATCAGAGAGAATACTATAGACATCAATAAAAATAGAAATAGGCCTATAACAGTTAGGATCAGCGTGATCTCCCCCTTTAAATAATGGATGAACCGTGGCTGCTTTCCAAGCAATGGGAACCTCCCCAGAGAGGAGAGACTGGTTAAACAGGTCAGAGCTAGGCTTGGAGATGATAGGGGCAGCATCTTTAAAGAAGAAAGGGTCTAAACCATCTGACCCAGATGTTTTTTTGGGGTCAAGTTTAAGAAGCTCCTTTAGCACCTCGGACTCAGTGACTGTCTGCAGGGAGAAACTTTGTAGCGGGGCAGTGAAAAAAGAGGGAGGAGCATTCGGGCTAGTCGCGTTAGGAGGGGTGGGAGATTAGGAAATGTTGGACTGGCAAGGAGGCATGGCTGAGTCAAATAGGAATCCTGACTTAATGAAGTGGTGATTAAAGAGCTCAGTCATGTGCTTCTTGTCAGTAACATCCACATCATCAACTTTAAGGTACATGGACAGCTGTGAGGAGGAGGGTTTATTCTCCAGGTCTTTAACTTCTTGAGGTTAGACCCACAGAGAGAGAGCTGCGCCCCACCACTCCCTAAGTAGCTAAGAAGTTAAAGTAACTAACTTTGTTTGCCTTCCGGATAGCCTGAGTGCACTTATTTTTCATTTGCCTGAACGAGAGCCAGTCAGCCTGAGTATACGTGTGCCAAGCCTTTCGCCAAATGCAATTCTTGAGGTGGAGTAACTGCAAGATCAAGGTCAAACAAGGGGCTGAACCTGTTTTTAATTCTCATTTTCTTTATGGGGGCGTGTTTCTTAACAATACCACTAAAAATATCAAAAAAGAAGGTCCAAGCTTCTTCAACAGAGGGGATCAGCTGATTCTATATACATTTACAGAGGCCAGGTCAAGAAGGAAGGCTTGCTCATTAAAGTTTTTTACCAAACGTCTATGACAAATCAGGACAGGTCATTTCACTGAGCAGCCATTACGAACACAGGCTGAAAAACAGTGATCACTAAGGTCATTACAGAAAACACCAGACTGATACCTATCAGGATTATTTGTGAGGATAACATCAAGGAGAGTAGCCTTTTCTGGGTGTTTAGAGTCTTATCTTGTGGGATTGGTAAAAATCTGAGAAAGATTTAGGGAGTCCCATTGCTTTAGGACTTAAGGTGGTTTAAGCATTTCCCAGTTTTGGTCACCTAGCAGGACAAATTCAGACTTAGTGTAAGGGGCCAGGAGAGAGCTTAGGAGAAGATTGTGGACTACAAGAAAGGGTACAGGCGGTGCTGATGGAGGACGATAACACCCAGCAACAGTCAACAAAGAGCTATTTTAAAGTTTAATGCTTAAAACCAGCAAATCAAATTGTTTGAGGAAAGACTTGGTGGAGACAACCGAGCACTGAAGGTGATCCTTGGTAAAGATTTCCACACCCCCAACTAAGAAAATCTAATACCGTAACGCGTATCTATAAATACAACTATTTGGTTGACTACAATGTTTTATACATACTTCATAAACCCAAATCATTTGTTACCACGCTAAAGTGAAGTGTTTTAGTTTTCAGTGGAAACACTGATGTAGAACCATGACAACTGTGTAGAATAGGATCTATTCATTGACTACAGCTCAGCGTTCAACACCATTGTGCCCTCAAAGCTCACTAAGCTAAGTACACTGGGACTAAACACCTCCCTCTGCAACTGGATCCTGGACTTCCTGATGGGCCGACCCCCGGGTGGTAAGGGTAGGTAACAACACATCCGCCACGCTGATCCTCAACACGGGGGCCCCTCAGGGGTGCATGCACAGTCCCCTCCTGTACTCCCTGTTCACTCATGACTGCATGGCCAGGCACGACTCCAACACCATCATTAAGTTTGCTGATGACACAACAGTGGTAGGCCTGATCACCGACAACGATGAGACAGCTTGTAGGGAGGAGGTCAGAGACCTGGCCGTGTAGTGCCTTTACAACAACCTCTCCCTCAATGTGATCAAGACAAAGGAGAAGTTTGTGCACTACAGGAAAAGGAGGAACGAGCACGCCCCCATTCTCATCGAAGGGGCTGTAGTGGAGCAGGGTGAGAGCTTCAAGTTCCTTGGTGTACACACCACCAACAAATTATCATGGTCCAAGCACACCAAGACAGTCGTGAAGAGGGCAAGACAAAACCTATTCCCCCTCAGGAGACTGAAAAGATTTGGCATGGGTCCTCAGATCCTCAAAAGTTATACAGAAGCACCATCGAGAGCATCCTGACTGGTTGCATCACTGCCTGGTATGGCAACTGCTCGGCCTTTGACCGTAAAGTACTACAGAGGGCATTGAGTACGGCCCAGTACATCACTGGGGCCAAGCTTCCAGGACATCTATACCAGGCGGTGTCAGAGGAAGGCCCAAAAAATTGTCAAAGACTCCAGCCTCCCTAGTCATAGAATGTTCTCTCTGCTCCCGCACGGCAGGCGGTACTGGAGCGCCATGTCTAGGACCAAAAGGCTTCTCAACAACTTCTACCCCCAAGCCATAAGACTCCTGAACAGCTAATCAAATGGCTACCCAGACTATTTGCATTGCTCCTCACCCTCTTTTACGCTGCTGCTATTCTCTGTTTATTATCTACAGTTGAAGTTGGAAGTTTACATACACTTAAGATGCAGTCATTAAAACTCGTTTTTCAACCAAACTATAGTTTTGGCAAGTCGGTTAGGACATCTACTTCGTGCGTGACACAGGTAGTTGTTCAAACAATTGTTTACAGACAGATTATTTTACTTATAATTCACTGTATCACAATTCCAGTGGGTCAGAAGTTTACATACACTAAGTTGACTGTGCCTTTAAACAGCTTGGAGAATTCCAGAAAATTATGTCACAGCTTTAGAAGCTTCTGATAGGCTAATTGACATAATTTGAGTCAATTGGAGGTATACCTGTGGATGTATTTCAAGGCCTATCTTCAAACTCAGTGCCTCTTTGCTTGACATCATGGGAAAATCTAAAGAAATCAGCCAAGACCTCAGAAAAAAACATTGTAGACCTCAGCAAGTCTGGTTCATCCTTGGGAGCAATTTCCAAACTCCTGAAGGTACCACGTTCAACTGTACATCTGTACAAACAATAGTACACAAGTATAACACCATGGGACCACGCAGCTGTCATACCGCTCAGGAAGGAGACGCGTTCTGTCTCCTAGAGATTAACATATCAATCCCAGAACAACAGCAGAGGACCTTGTGAAGATGCTGGAGGAAACAGGTACAAAAGTATCTACATCCCCAGTAAAATGAGTCCGATATCAACATAATCTCAAGACATCAGTCAGGAAGTTAAAGCTTGGTGGCAAATGGGTCTTCCAAATGGACAATGACCCCAAGCATACTTCCAAAGTTGTGGCAAAATTTCTTAAGGACAACAAAGTCAAGGTATTGGAGTGGCCATCACAAAGCCCTGACCTCAATCCTATAGAACATTTGTGGGCAGAACTGAAAAAGCATGTGCAAGCAAGAAGGCCTACAAACCAGACTCAGTTACACCAGCTCTGTCAGGAAAAACTTATTGTGGGAAGCTTGTGGAAGGCTACCCAAAACATTTGACCCAAGTTAAACAATTTAAAGGCAATGCTACCAAATACTAATTGAGTGTATGTACACTTCTGACCCACTGGGAATGTGATGAAAGAAATAAAATCTGAAATAAATCATTCTCTCTACTATTATTCTGACATTTCACATTCTTAAAATAAAGTGGTGATCCTAACTGACCTAAGACAGGGCATTTTTACTAGGATTAAATGTCAGGAATTGTGAAAAACTGAGTTGAAATATATTTCGCTAAGTTGTATGTAAACTTCCGACTTCAACTGTATGCATAGTCACTTTAACTCTACCTACCTGTCACGATCTTCATAATGGACAGACCAAGACGCAGCGATGCTTCCAGTATACATATTTAATATAAACGTACCGGGAAAACAACAAACAGAACGTAACAAAGATCGTGAAGGTGAACGTAACTAACACAAAGACAAGCTAAGCTCAAACAATAACCCACGAACCTAGAGTGAAAACTACAAACATATATATGGTTCCCAATTAGAGACAACGACACACAGCTGCCTCTAATTGGGAACCATACCCCAACATAGATCTATGACACCTAGAACTGACAAACCCTACACCAAAACGAAACCAAAACGCTCCAGCCTGTCATCTCAGGCCTGGGCATTACAGTACCCCCCCCCAAAGGCGCGGACTCCGGACGCGCCCAAAAGTCCGTGGGGGGGGTCTTCGGGTGGGTCCCTTTGTCCCAGGTGGGGGCTCCGGTGCCGGCCGTACTGGCTCGAGTTCACGCACCGGAGGCCCCGGACCATTCCCTGGAACTCTGGTGCGTGGAGCTGGAACTGGTCGTACTGGACTCGTGATGCTCACTG
>QNTS01000292.1:972863-1011933 GCA_003317085.1 Hucho hucho
GGAACAGGGACTGGACGTGTTGACTCCACAACACGAACTGGGGACCTGATGCGGAGAGCAGGCACCACTCTTCCAGGTAGCACACTGACCTTGACCTGACCGATGAGTGGAGCTGGAATCTCTTGGACTGGGCTGTGGATTCGCACCGGAGATTCTGCCCATAGGACCGCAGGATATCTTGGTCCCAAAAGGCGCACTGGAGACCTGGCGCGCAGAGCTGGCACCACTCTTCCTGGCTGCACACTCAGTCTAGCCCGACTGATGGTTGGAGCTGGAATCTTTCGCACCGGCCTCTGAATTCGCACAGGAGAAACCGTGCGCAAAACTGCATAGCATGGTGACCTCTCCGTGCGACGCTCTCCCCAACGCTCTCTCCACAAAGCACAAGGAGTTGGCTCAGGAGTCCCTCCTGAACCGGCCAACCTCCTCGTGTGCCCCCCCCCAAAAGTTTTTTGGGGCTGCCTTTCGGGCTTCCGTGCCAGGCGAGTTCCAATGAACTTTTCCCTCTCCGGATCCCATGCTCCGTATAGCCTCTCATACCTGCGCCGCACCGCCACCGCTGCTTCCAGCTCCTCTCTTGGCCGACGATACTCTCCGGGCTGGTCCCAAGCTCCCCCATTGAACAACTCCTCCTCCCACGACCTGAACTCCCGGGTCTCTCGCTGCTTGGTCTTCTTTTCATGGTGGGTTATTCTGTCACGATCTTCATAATGGACAGACCAAGACGCAGCGATGCTTCCAGTATACATATTTAATATGAACGTACCGGGAAAACAACAAACAGAAAGTAACAAAGATCGTGAAGGTGAACGTAACTAACACAAAGACAAGCTAAGCTCAAACAATAACCCACGAACCTAGAGTGAAAACTACAAACATATATATGGTTCCCAATTAGAGACAACGACACACAGCTGCCTCTAATTGGGAACCATACCCCAACATAGATCTATGACACCTAGAACTGACAAACCCTACACCAAAACGAAACCAAAACGCTCCAGCCTGTCATCTCAGGCCTGGGCGTTACACTACCTGTACATATTACCTCAATTACTTCGACTAACCGGTGCCCCCACACATTGACTCTGTACTGGTACCCCCTGTATATAGCCTCGTTATTGTTATTTTACTGCTGCTCTTTAATTATTAGTTACTTTTATTTCTTATTTTTTACATATCAATTTTTTACTTAACACATATTTTCTTAAACTGCATTGTTGGTTAAGGGTTTGTAAGTAAGCATTTCACTGAAAGGTCTAATCCTGGATTATTCGGCGCATGTGACAAATAAAAATGTATTTGATCTGTGTGTCTGTGTTCAAGTTATATTTGTATTTCTGTCATTTTTTGTACAAACAGTTTTATAATCCTGTAGTATCATTCACATCATTGTGGATGCCTCCAATGCATTATCCATGCACCCTAGATCACTACACTCTTAGAAAAAAGCGTTCTGAAAGGGTTCTTTGCGTAGGGTAAAGGTTCTACCAAGAACTGTTATCATCTGAAGTACCTTTTTTGGAAGTATCTTTTGAGTCATTTAAAAAGATAGAATGTTTTAAACTGTTTATGGGAATATTTCTGTATGGTGTTAATCTTTTTACATATACAGTACTGACATAGTTGATATCTTTGATTTCTTTGATTTTATTGAGCAGGATAATAGAAGGTAATCTGAGTGAACAGCAGTGTACTGTACACAGCAAATTGGTAATTTCTAGTGTTGATTCTGGAGTTAAATTAACATAATATAATATCCCCCTATTGACGCACCGGTGCATCAATCTAAGGAACAAAATAAAAAAATCCCCATCAAAATCCTTCAGTTTAAGCTAGAGATATCTTTTGCATGGACTGCGACTCAATCCACCGCATCCCCCTGTCGGCCTTCCTTATCTGCGACAATTCATGGCTCATAAAGAACTGTACCTATGCAGTTTAAGATCTATGATTCTTCGAAGATAACTTGCAAAATCAATGTACTGAGCACCATTCTTACAAAGCACCAATATGAAGGTAGGCAATTATATGATCCTTTAACTAATAGAACAAGTGTTAGCCATTAATGTTTAAAAATCAAATCTTAGGAAGACTCACAAATCATAAATCAAATGGTTTGACAAAGCAGAGAGAATAACAATATTGTAATAAATCTATCTTTCACAAAGACCTTGGAATTCTATATTTCCAGTATTTAAAGTTTTTATAATTCCACCCATCCCAAAAGATAATGATTATTAAAGTGGAATATTTGGCCTTGCATTTTGTCATTCATTTTAGATAAGACCCATGCTTCTCCTGTCTGTCTACTGCGGCTCTCCTGGAATTGGCCTGATGATGCTACAGTACATCCCAGGGCTACATCCCTGAGCCTTCCTCCACCGTAGCCTCACTACCATGGCGCTGAAAACAAGACACAGAAAACTAAATAATATTGGCTGTGTGCACCTTGTTTTCCATAAAACCTTGGAAAACTTGGAACTTATCGAGTTCACCCCTGCCCCAGTGCTGCCATTCAACAGCACCTTCGAACTGTCCTTCTGCGAATTCAGAAAGTAATGTAATCATCACAAATAGTGTTACACATAAATGGCTTTATGGTTTTACAAAATATAAAGTACTGCATATTATTTCTATCTGTTGGTGAGTTAGCCACAGTTGTTCAAGTTCAGGACTAGTAACAGTTCTCATACTAGAAATGTGATATTTCAAGTTGGTGCAAATTAAACAGATGTCAGGGTCAATGTCCTGACCTAACTTTGTTCTCTTGTATGTTAGAGTGCAGTAGTGGTAGATGCACCACTGCACTGGAGGATCAACTTACAGAGCAGTGTTTCTCAGTCTATGGCCCGTATATAGTGATAAAATAAATTTTTCAGGAGAGACCCAGTTAGCTGAAACAGATTTAATCAGTTCTAGCTTTGACTTAGCCATCCTAAAAGGAGGAACAATGTACATAGGAATAATGTCCTAAGTAACTAAAATATAAATGTCAAATGTAGTACCGGATGACAAAAGTGACAATAGTGATAGAACCAAGTCAAATAATATGAAATATGAGTCAATTTTTACTCCACAGCTTTTTTTTCTTTTTTTTGTCCTTGCAACACCATCACTTTGATATGGATCACCAGCTTTGTCTTACAGAGAGACATATGTTAAAATAACTTACTTGTATAGCCATTATAAAGTGCTTTGAAACCCTCATGTGGCAATTCAGTTACAAATTACATTATTTGTTTCTATTCAGTACTACCTGAGTGTTCCTGAAACACCTGCAACTGAGCTGCCTCCAGTTTAGGGGTTTAAAGATACAGATAATATATGGACTCTTACCTGCTTCACAGATGTAGGTCATGTGCACCATAGCCAGCAGTGGCACAGCTATATCCATACGCAGCCTCATTGCCTCTCAACAAGCAAAGTGCAGTCCCCCTAAAAGCCCTAGCTCTTTGTTTGTTACCTGAGAAAACACCACACCCCCCCAAGCATCTCAACAACATTGTTCATCGTGTCTGTGTGTGTGGATGTGACACGAGCAGCTTAGTTTCAGGTCAAATTAGCTTGTTTAAAAAGAAAAAATATAGAAACAATCACACATTACTGCGCTAATCAAACTGAAGAGCAGACACAAATGTAACATGGTGTGTATCCATGTAAATCCCCATCACCACAACAGTTATGACACAGACTAGTTGCAAGTAACATATTTCTGTCTTTGCATTAATAAGTAGAACTTGATTATCTGGCTGAACTTATCAGTAGTTATCGGTTTCCATAGTATGATCTAAAATAGGATACTTCCACTGCTGTATTTAGCCGCTTTGTGAAGAATAGCTAATTCTATTACTCAGCTATTACTCAGGAGTCAGGACTGAATGTGGGAGCTTTCATTATAGGTGTTCCGTTCGTTGTAAGCTTCAGTTCAGGTTCACCAAGGCAACATTGAAACAATTTGGCTCCTGTGTAGCGGAGCACTACAAATCAGATCCTGAAGATTCTTGAGGATTAAGCACACAAGAAGGTGATAGTGGTTTGAGGACAAAGAGTCTTCTTGTGATGCAGAGTGTCGCATTACTCTACCCCCATAATTATGGGGCCAAAGAATTTAGTGAGGGCACAGGGGACTATGTCTAATGGTGTCTCGCAATACTTAACAAACTGCCTAGAGTCGATGTCCTCACCCCGTGGAAATATAATTAGCATAATTAAAACAATCTATCAGTTTACACCAGAGATGTCTTTTTGCATTGAATGCGGCTGAATCCACCGCATATGCCGATGTCGCACTTCCACATCTGCGGTGAAAGGTGGCTGAGCTACAGTGTTGTTTGTCAGATGGTTTAGCCTACAAAAACTAAAACCCTCACTTATTGAATCCGTTACTTAAATGGTTGTTCCAGTTTTGATGATTTTTACACTGGCAGTTCTTCTGAATCCAGGTTGGGGATGATTAAAAGTTCCAAATGTTGGATATCCTCACTCTGGCTGAATTCCAATAGGAATTAAACATTACTTTGTAAGCCAGCATAATGTGACTTGCAGGCGTATGTGTTTAGGAAGAACCCTTCAAAGATAAAAGGGTTATTGTTAGAATCATTTACAGAGGGTTCTATGAAGCACCAAAAAGGGTTCCCCTCTGGAGACTAACCAATGAACCTAGTGTTCTACTTAGCACCTTTTTTCTGAGATTATATTATTTGGATTAGAGTTGTGTGCATTGCAGTTGAATGGGTTTACTTCTGACAAAACCACAGCAAAATATTACTATCAATTAGATTGAAAATTGAAAATATTGAAATTCTTCTGCATACCCAGAAAATATTACTTGATATAGAGTGCAACTATCATCATATTTTTAAAAGTTCCACTGCATCAATGGAAAAATTCTTTGATTCTAGGATCTCACATCACATTTAGCTATTCCATCAGGATTAGTTTGAGCCCTCATATAATCTTCAGTAATTAGTGCTCCTCCAAGCAAGACAAGTTTAGCATCCATCCAAATAAGGAGTATAGCGTAGGGCTTAAAGTAATTGCTCTACTCTATAAATATCAATTTCTCTCACACTTCATGCACAGCATTGAGTTAAATAAGGAAATTAACATTTAGACATTGCACACAGATTCTTTCTCCGTCCTAATCCCTGGGCATCATGCTACACAATATAGAAATTATACAGACTGTTATCATTGGCCACAACAGAGGCAAAGCCACGGCAGGGCCAGGCCGGATGTAGGCCCTTCCAGATTGAACTCTGGCCCACACAATCAGAATGGCTTAATATACAACACATTCAGAAAGTATTCAGCCCCCTTGACTTTTTCCACATTTTGTTACATTACATCCTTATTCTGAAATGGATTCAATCGTTTTTTTCCCTCATCAATCTACACACTATACCCCATCATGACAAAGCAAAAACAGGATTTTTGAATTCTTTGCATAAACTGAAATAGCACATTTACACAAGTTTTCAGACCTTTTACTCAGTACTTTGTTAAAGCACCTTTGGCAGCCATTACAGCCTTGAGTCTTCTTGGATATGACTCTACAAGCTTGGCACACCTGTATTTGGGGAGTTTCTCCCATTCTTCTCTGCAGATCCTCTCAAGCTGTGTCAGGTTATATGGGGAATGTTGCTGCACAGCTATTTTCAGGTCTCTCCAGAGATGTTCAATCGGGTTCAAGTCCGGGCTCTGGCGGGTCACTCAAGGACATTCAGAGACTTGTCCCGAAGCCACTCCTGCGTTGTCTTTGCTGTGTGCTTAGGGTCATTGTCCTGTTGGAAGGTGAACCATCGCCCCAGTGTGAGGTCCTGGGCACTCTGGAGCAGGTTTTCCTCAAGGATCTCTCTGTACTTTTCTCCGTTCTTTCCTTCAATCCTGACTAGTCTCCCAGTCCCTGCCACTGAAAAACATCCAATGGGCATGATGCTGCCACCACCATGCTTCACCGTAGGGATGGTGCCAGGTTTCCTCCAGACATGACACTTGGCATTCAGGCCAAAGAGTTCAATCTTGGTTTCATCAGACTAGAGAATCTTGTTTCTCATTGTCTGAGAGTCTTTAGCTGCCTTTTGGCAAACTCCAAGCAGATTGTCATGTGTCTTTTACTGAGGAGTGGCTTCCGTCTGACCACTCTACCATAAAGGCCTGATTGGTGGAGTACTGCAGAGAACTTTGTCCTTCTGGAAGTTTCTCCCATCTCCACAGAGGACCTCTAGAGCTCTGTCAGAGTGACCATTGGGATCTTGGTCACCTCCCTGACCAAGGCCCTTCTCCCCCGATTGCTCAGTTTAGCCGGGCTGCCAGCTCTAGGAAGAGTCTTGGTGGTTCCAATCTTCTTCCATTGAAGAATGAAGGATGCCACTGTCATGATGTTGCCCTGTTGGGTGATGTTTATGACCCACCCCCATTAATACCTTTACCCCTTTTCTCTCCACTCTACAGAATTGACTCTTGGAAAGCCCTGTGTTACCACAGAGAAGGTATGGTAACATCAAAAGATTGGGGAATGGAACAATGTTTCCCTTTCTCAACCAGTGGAACATTTATTTTGGTACTTAAAGAATATGATGTCAGATCAGTTGTTGTCTGCGACTTTTTATCTGATGACAGGACGACATAACTTTATCTTGGAAAGTCTACACATTCTAGTTATCAGATTCACCTGGAATTGTTGTACAATTTAAATGTTTAAATATGAAACTATTTGTGAGAAGATGCAATGTGATTTTAGCTTCTAAATGAGAGAATTGTTTTCATAAGTAAACTTATGCTCACTCAGTGGCCACGTCCAAGTGATCAGACATTGGTTGAGAACTATGAAACACGCCCTTCTCTCTCCCAGTACCAAAGCCCGTTGATGGAAGTCATCCTCAGTTCCCGATGACGTGAGGACTGGTGTCCGTACGTTTAAAAGGGCTAATTTCAACTACAACCTAACGAAAATTAACATTTAGTTCCAGAAATGTTAAAACTGCTGTCCTAACATTAAAAAGGGCGGATTTCAATGTGGGGGTGACGATCACCACGCTGGAATGGTGAATTTCGACTACACCAGCCAGAATACAGTATGAGCTGATTATGGCAACTTGGTATGAACTTTGAACTATTATTCACTAAAGAAGAAGTGATACATCCCAAACGTTGAGTTATCAGCTGCAGCTGTAAATGTACGTTGCCTAGGAAAGGACAAACAATCTCCTAAGAACAACAGGGTACTTCAACGTATCCGATCTACAAGACTACGACCAGAAAGATTCTTCAAAGGACATTGGTGATCTCTGCTGGGTAAACCAGTATTCCATCTTCGACCCATCTATCGAAGTGCAACTCAGAGTAAATATATATCTTGCATTTTCCTTTTTCCGAATGGTCGGTTATTAGAATGCATAAGATTCTGTATTTACGGTAGCATAGCTTCTCAAGGTCTGATAGAGACCCAATCCCTTTGTCCCTCAGTTTTCCTGCTCTTTCATTCGAACCCAACCCCTTTCCTTTGTGTAACCAGCTGTCATATCGGGTTAGCCCACTAGGGGCTTTTCATGACATGATCAGTAATCGATGTATGACCTATATATATGTAATTCTGTGTGATTATTTAGGAATTTTGTAAATTAATAATTAAGCCAATTTGTGTATTGCTGATTCAACTTGTTAGCTATGGTTCGTGCAGATAACCAAGTACTTACGACAATCAGAATGAGACTGATCGAGGTGATGATTAATAATTGACTGCTATTGATATAAAAGATCTTCAGATCTTTAAGAGAGTGGATTCGGGAGATAACCACTCTATATAAAATAATGCTTCCGTGGTGCCCCAGGCTATTAATGGTTTAATTGTTGCATGGTTTAATTCAATCACGTAATCAATTCAACGTTAGGAAATCAATTTGATAAAATAGCATGTCATATAATTTAATCATAGTCAGAGACACGACACCACTGTGATCTTGGGGACCTTCAATGCTGCAGAAATCTTTTGGTACCCTTCACCAAATCTGTGCCATGACACAATTCTGTCTCGGAGCTCCACGGACAATTTCTTCGACCTCGTGATTTGGTTTTGGTATGACATTCACTGTCAACTGTGGGACCTTATATAGACAGGTGTGTGCCTTTCCAAATCATGCCCAATAAATTGAATTTGCGACAGGTAAACTCCAATCAAGTTGTAGAAAAATCTCAAGGATGATCAATGGAAACAGGATGCACGTGAGCTCAAGTTCGAGTTTCATAGCAAAGGGTCTGAATACTTATGTAATTAAAGTATTTCTATTTTTTACTTTTAATACATTTCCAAAAATTCTAAAAACCTGTTTTCGCTTTGTCATTATGGGGTATTGTGTGTAGATAATTTTATTTAATCAGTTTTAGAATATATAGTATTTTAGAAGACTTGGGGAATTATTTAAGGGTGCCAATTTATTTTGCCGGAATGGTATGAGAAATTCATTTCAGCATATATTTTCCAAGAGAATCTTGGCAAGAACACATCATTTTCAAAATATCAACAATTGCTTCTGTAAAACTCTGAAGAATACATCCCAGAACAAGCACACAAAATGTAATGAACGCACAAGCTTCTGAACCTAAGATATGACAAGTCAATTTCCATCACATCCACAACCGTTATGGATGTTACTGATATCATCATGCTGAAAAGGATATTGACAAGGAAAAGAGAGAAACCAATTATAGAACATAATACATTGATTAGTTAGCTTTACAGAGAAATGTTCAAGATGATCCGATGTAATGTACATGTTTTTCAAAATGTTTCCTAAAAACAATTATGGATGTTACATTGCCTGTCCCAGTCACCCACTATCTTTACAAGACTGTAGAACACAAAAAAACAAAACCCAATACACTTCAATTTGGTCTGTATTACTTCACTAACATCTCATCTTCAGAACTAATATTAGGGGACAGCTCTGAGGGGAAAAACAAGCTCTGTGAGCCCTTTATAAAAGCCATGAAATATGATTTACTGAAAATACCTTTTTGAGACTTGGCCACATACACTCTTAGAAAGAAAATTATATCTAGACATTTAAAAGGTTCTTTGGCTGTCCCCATAGAAGAACCCTTTAAATAACCATTTTGGGTTGCAGGTAGAACCCATATGGTTCCAGGTAGAACCCTTTTAGGTTCCATGCAGAACCCTTTTTACAGAGGTTTCAATGTGGAACATAAAAGGGGTCTCCTATGGGGACAGCCGAAGAAGCCTTTTGGAACACTTTTTTCTAAGAGTGTACTCTGTAATGGTCAAAATTGATGTAATTTCCTACCTCAACTTTTCAAATAAAGCCTGAACTCCAACATACTGTATAGACCTTAAGGATAATTGTGAACGTAGTTGTTTTTTAAATGACTAACTTTATTTGTGCACGCTCAGGTTGACATTTACAAAACATCGACCCTAATAGTCTAGATCTCGTCTAAACACCATGCCAAATTTTAGTTACTGTAGATGAAACAGTAGTTAGAGCATGGCCCAGCAGGCACTATTGGTCCAGTTAGTATGAGCTAATGTTTTGGGTTCTGACTCATTTTGCCTTCCCATCATACCCTTGGGTTTCATTGCCTTGGGATTATGGGTTTTGTAATCCAGCCATAGATTAATGACACTAATTTCTCTTCCCCCTCAGGAACTGCATTTCCCCATTTGATATAATGTACTACATTTCTGCCTCTATGTTGCATTACAATTGTCTGTGAATAATAAAGGACAACCCGATATAGGTTCCTGACAAAAATAATTGTATCTCAGCATAGACAGCGACAAAATTGAAGATTTACAGTTGAAGTCAGAAGTTTACATACACCTTAGCCAAATACATTTAAACTCAGTTTTTCTCAATTCCTGACATTTAATCCTAGTAACATTTCCCTGTTTTAGGTCAATTAGGATCGCCCATTTATTTTAAGAATGTGAAATGTCAGAATAATAGTAGAGAGAATGATTTATTTCAGCTTTTATTTCTTTCATTACATTTCCAGTGGGTCAGAAGTTTACATACTCAATTAGTATTTGGTAGCATTGCCTTTAAATTGTTTAATCCAATTGAGCATCTGTGGGATGAGATGGAATGAGCTATTCGGAGTAGAGATCCACTACTAGCCAACTTGGCACAACTGTGTGAAGCATTGGGGTCAACATTTGTTTTTGCCACCTTGTAGAGTCCATGCCCCAACAAATTGAGGCTGTTCTGAGGGCAAAGCGGGGTGCAACTCAATATTAGGAAGGTTTTCCTAATGTTCTGTACACTGTGTATATGTCAAGGTCAGTTACATTGCTGAGGTCATTAACAATAGATTCATACTCAAAGCAAATTTCCACAAAGTGGGTGGATGTCAAGCTATCAAACGCTAATACACAGTGTGGGTGTTTGTCCAATCAATGTGTATGTAGAAATAATAAGGACAAAACACATTTGTTTGTTTCAATTAACCTTTCTGAAGAGTGAAAATAAACAACATGTCATTCACAGGCTTGGGGAGTAACGAATTACATGTAATCCGCCACATAAAACGGATTACAAGAAATCTGTAACTGACAAAAATGAAGTAATCAGATTACAGATAATTCTGAAAAACTACAGTAGATGATAACTTCTAGGATTACTTTTAAATTCAGAAAGGATGTTTGAGAGAAAATAATTTGACAACTTTCTGTTCTATCATTGACATTCAAATCAGCCTTGAAAAAATATGCAAGTTTAAATTTGTTCCGGCTGAGTGAGACTGACCGCAAGTCAGAGACCAATATGATGACACACCAAATGTGTTCAATGGATCGTGGAAAAGAGCAGGAATAGGCTTTTGTAGGCTACAGTCCAAGCTACACAATGTCTTCCAATGGTGTGTCTACTGTCAGCATCCAAAGATTATCCAACTTGAATAAACTATTGGAGGGTGAGGATCACAGCAGTGGTATAGCATACGGCAATACATATATCACTTATTATTGATATCTACATAGGGCTGTAATCACACTGCTTCTCTCTTATTAGGTATTTGCGTCTTACGGATTGTGGTTGTTCACAAATGTGTATGTGTATTCACAAATGTATATGATTGTTCCAGCTCAATAATGGTTCAATTGAAAAGGTTTAAGCTGCCAATCAATCATTGTTTTTGCGACAAGTGGACAGCAAGTGAAGAATGCACTCTTGCAACAGCTGCATATTGCAGATCCCAGCCTATGGCATAAAAGTTTGAGGGAGTTCCTACCTTCTAAACTCCTCTGTGGTATAATGCTCCATGCTGTCCATCTAATTTGTGCTGAACAAAAAAAACATTGATAGGACTAAGGGATACTCGCATACTTTTTATTAGCAAATTACAGAGATATCAAAGTGTCACCAACAAAAATGTAAACAATAGGTTTTATCAAATGCAGCATTTGGCATACATTTTCCAAAGCAAATATAGTTGAAGTCTGAAGAATTCATACACCTTCGCCAAATACATTTAAACTCAGTTGTTCACAATTCCTGACATTTAATCCTAGTAAGAATTCCCTGTCTTAGGTCAGTTTGGATCACCACTTAATTTTATAAATGTGAAATGTCAGAATAAGAGTAGAGAGAATGATTTATTTCAGCTTTAATTTCTTTCATCACATTCCCAGTGGGTCAGAAGTTTACATACACTCAATTAGTATTTGGTAGCATTGCCTTTAAATTGTTTAACTTGGGTCAAATGTTACAAGTAGCCTTCCACAAGTTTCCCACAATAAGTTGCGTGAATTCTGGCCCATTCCTCCTGACAGAGCTGGTGTAACTGAGTCAGGTTTGTAGGCCTCCTTGCTTGCACATGCTTTTTCAGATCTGCCCACAAATTTTCTTTAGGGTTGAGGTCAGGGCTTTGTGATGGCCACTCCAATACCTTGACTTTGTTGTCCTTAAGCCATTTTGCCACAACTTTGGAAGTATGCTTGGGGTCATTGTCCATTTGGAAGACCCATTTGCGACCAAGCTTTAACTTCCTGACTTGAGATGTTGCTTCAATATATCCACATAATTTTACTAACTCATAATGCCATCTATTTTGTGAAGTGCACCAGTCCTGCAAGCCTCCCCCTCCCCCATTTTCCTCCAAACATAACGATGGTCATTATGGCCAAACAGTTCTATTTTTGTTTCATCAGACCAGAGGCCATTTCTCCAAAAAGTACTATCTTTGTCCCCATGTGCAATTGCAAACCGTAGTCTGGCTTTTTTTTATGGCGTTTTTTGAGCAGTGGCTTCTTTCTTGCTGAGTGGCCTTTCAGGCTATGTCGATACAGGACTCGTTTTACTGTGGATATAGATACTTATGTACCTGTGTCCTCCAGCATTTTCACAAGGTCCTTTGCTGTTGTTCTGGGATTGATTTGCACTTTTCACACCAAAGTACGTTCATCTCTAGGAGACAGAACACGTCTCCTTCCTGAGCGGTATGCTGGCTGCGTGGTCCCATGGTGTTTATACCTGCGTACTATTGTCTGTACGTGGTACCTTCAGGCGTTTGAAAATTGCTCCTAAGGATGAACCAGACTTGTGGAGGTCCCAAAAATATGATGAGGTCTTGGCTAATTTCGTTTGATTTTCCCATGATGTCAAGCAAAGAGGCACTAAGTTTGAAGGTAGGCTTTGAAATAAATCCACAGGTACACCTCAAATTGACTCAAATGATGTCAATGAGCCTATCAGAAACTTCCAAAGCCATGACATAATTTTCTGGAATTTTCCAAGCTGTTTAAGGGCACAGTCAACTTAGTGTATGTAAACTTCTGACCCACTGGAATCATGATACAGTGAATTATAAGTGAAATCATCTGTCTGTAAACAATTGTTGGAAGAATTACTCAGATGTAATGTCCTAACCGACTTGCCAAACTATAGTTTGTTAACAAGAAATTTGGTTGAAAAACTAGTTTTAATGGCTACAACCTAAGTGTATGTAAACTTTCGACTTAAACTGTACCACGGTTTAGCAATGTCCTTGAATGCTAATGTTAAAGCTAGCTGTTGCTATCTGGCAAGGTAAAAGTGCAGTTATATTGGAGCCTGCCTCATGTATGCACTATTATCATCTTACTAAAACGATTTACAGTATTTAAATAATACAAATCTAGCTTTGAATTATTGCTGATGAATAGTAAAACTAATATTGTATTTTCTGAAAAACATGAACTTTTTCCTTCATTCAACTGATCAAAAATATCTTTGCACTAACCAAAGGTATTTTAATCAGTTTATGTCTACTGACAGTTGACTGTGACTTGATATTCAGTGAGAGAGTGTATTTGTGTAACACTCTCTTCCTGTGCTGCCGCCAATTACACGCCAGCTTCATTTTGTTCTGTTGCATTCTGAATAGAGCGTCTCTGGCTCCCCCGGGCTGCAAGATTCCTTGGTTATCACTAGGAGGAGATTATTTCCGTCTCACATTCAATGTTCTGTGGCAGCTATCCAGTGGGAGGCTCACAGGGCCATTGTCTAAGTGCCTGAAGAGGAGAACGCTCCAAAATACTGGCCTCTGTATTTCAAGATGGACGCCAGCGCCCAGGGTTTTTAATCGTTTTATGCCGCATCACTTTGTACAGTCCATACTGAAAAGAGGCGTGTTATTCATTTGTTTGGTGTGGACAGGGATGGGGCCTTATTCTATGTAGAGCAGCTCAGAGTCCTAATGCTGGCGAAGGACAGACTCGGAGGTAATGGACACATGTCTTTTGGAATAAACATGCTGCTATTGCTCTGTGCAATCTGACCACAGCCTTGACCTGGTGGGTTTGTTTAATCAATAAGGCATGAGATCCCGGGAATTATCATGTGAATAACTCCCGACTAAGGGCTGTTCTTAGGCCGGAGGCGATGCCAAGAGCAGGGGAAACAGCCCTTAGAGTGTGTTATTCTCAATAATTTCTGGGTTTGAGGGCCTTCTTGCTTTCATTAAAAACATTATCATATTGAGTAACTTAAAACTTCCACCATACAAAATTGTCCGGGCAAAAGTGAGTTGTTAGTTCTGAGACTCTGAAGTTGCTAGCAAAATGGTCTGGTTGTTCATTCTATCCATTTTATTTGCAATGTCAAATCATTGTCATGTAACAGTGCAGGCTAGCTACTTAAATTTTTCTAGCTAAGCAAATAAAGCTAACACAATCACATCAAGCAGTTTTACCTTTGTTTCTATTGCCATTTTTTTATATCCATTACAATGATCCTGATAAATGAATTCGCCTGGCTCAGAGAAGCTGTCAGTCTCGTCACATTCATATGCATGTCATGGAGGAGATCACCCCCCCAAAAAATGGAAACATTTTTCCACAGGTTGGAGAGGCAGACGGTAAGCTTTAGACAAATCCTGACTGTTGTAAACCCAATCCTAGCCTAGAAGCATGGGGGGAAATTGTGTAGAGCTTAAACTCAGGGGAGATTAAGTTTAAAAATTGACTGGCTGGGCTGTGGGACAGTGGATGCGCATTGATATATCTAATGAAACTGTTAACAGGTATTACCCGGAGAATTCGGGATTGTGGTGTTATAACTCCCTGCTATCAACCAGTTAGCGTCCAGGATCCAAAAAAAACAGTTTTAAAATGTAATATAATCACATTAATTCAGTTATTTATCTTGCCTCTGGCTCAACCTTCATGCCGTGTAAGCCTATTCAAAATAATCTTTAATTGTTTTGGACTGAAGTTTTATGATGAGATTCTACCCTTTGCAAGTACTAATACATGTCTGAAAAGTTAGGAATGCCCAAACACAGCTTAAGTTGTTTGTGTCAGTGTCTCAATCATTGGACATGTGTTTTGTTTATGTAATGCACACGATATTACTAATATTTAGGCTAATTTCATGCTACAGTGGAGTCAGGGGCAAAATCAACCAAAGTGAACCAATCAAGTTTTAGTACACTGCAGTCAAACCTAGAGGAAGGAGTGTGAGATGTATTAGCTCATAATATTAGCTCCACTGACACATGCCATTTAGCTTCCTGGCTTAGTGACAATTATCATAGCCAGTGATCAGGAGTTACCCTCATGGTTGTACATGTCCTGAAATGCCGACATCATGGACATTGATATTCATGAGGCAAGTGGGTTCTCATTCAATATCATGTGCCGGCAAACCTTATTCAAAATGGTGTCTCTCCTTGGGTTTTTATTTGCGCCATAAATCCAAGTCTCAAGTTTGTTGGGTTTTAAAAAGGCCCTATTATTCATGTCAGGGCTGAGGGAGGGATGTAAATATGAGAGAACAAAGTGGTGTGTGAGGTGATAACAAGCCTAATTTATGCTGATGTTGTGCTATAAACTATTTACGGAGACTGTTAGAGATCGCCAGGTTTATATTGATGTCCCAGGAGCCATAAATAATCGAATAAACATTTAAGGTGAACGTCAAAAACAAACAGGCAGATGCAACAAGCTGCCCAAGGTTAAGGAGCTTGTTTACCCTGGTTGGTTTTAAGACTGCCCTTTCTGCCCTCCATCTTGTAATCTCAAGTTTTGTGATAAGACCTTGATGTCGAGATGGCCAGTTGTTTGAGAACTCCCAGAAGAACGGTTTGTTCAACCAACTTCAGCCTGATCAAATGCCCCATTCAAAGAACACAGGAAGAGGTTTCTCAAACGTAGTTATGTTTAAAGAATGTCTATAAACCTTGTCCCTTCCATTGGCTATTATCCATATTTATTGCGTACTCTTCAACTTTTCATATTGGTATCTGAAGAGGACTTTCAATATACAATGTACATGTTCAATATACACTGTGTAACACTGTGTTGTTATTAGAATGACATCCAAGTGACCTTGGCAAACATTTGGTCGCTAATGCAAATCATCAGTATTCGTCAGTAGCACCAGTTGGCTAGATTGATTTCTAGTCAGATTCCACTGGTTGTAGGTTAGAGCTGAGGATCCTTTAGAGGCTTGTCAATGGTCTGTGGATGAGGGGATTGCCTTTCAAGTGAGGCTTTAGCTGGCAGTGAGCTCAGCTGGATCCATACCCTTCCAACATGTCCATCACTAACCCCTCACCGCCCCGAGCTCAAACACTCCCTCCACTAGGGAGGGCAAAGAGGGCTAAACTATGGGAAACTGTTGGCCAAGCACATTTCATTGTTTCTCTGCCCTCCTTTCTCAATCTTGGCAAACTACTGGAGTTACATCATCTTCCCTCTGAGACATGCTCCATATCTCCATTTGTATTCAACAAGTTAAGCAGCATCTGACTCTGTTCCAAAGGATGGAGTAGGTTACTTTGTAAATGTAATCTGTTACAGTTACTAGTTATGTCCACAATTGTAATCAGTTGGTGGTTGGAGATATAGTTCATGTGTCGGGGGGCTAGGGTCAGTCTGCTATATCTGGAGTATTTCTCCTTTCTTATCTGGTGTCCTGTGTGAATTTAAGCATGCTCTCTCTAATTTTCTCTCTCTTTTTCTCTCTTTCTTTCTCTCTCTCAGAGGACCTGAGCCTTAGGACCATTCCTTAAGGACTGCCTGGCCTGATGACTCCTTGCTGTCCCCAGTCCACCTGGAGGTGCTGCTGCTCCAGTTTCAACGGTTCTGTCAAAGCGCTTGGTGTAGTTGGTGCAAAAGAGTCAAGCACAGGACAGCAGAGATGAGCAACACAACGTAGTTTACTCATATAATTACAAAGTAGATAATATACCAAGCCCACCAAATAGGACTGACATAACTCAGGAATAATAACGCACAACAAACATGGGGAAAACAGAGGGTTAAATAATGAACATGTAATTGGGGAATTGAAACCAGGTGTGTATAAAACAAAGACAAAACAAATGGAAAATGAAAAGTGGATCGGCGATGGCTAGAAGGCCGGCGATGTCGACCGCCGAACGCCGCCCGATCGCCGCCCGAACGCCGCCCGAACAAGGAGAGGGACCAACTTCGGTGCAAGTCGTGACAGTACCCCCCCACTTGAACGCACCAACGCCGACCTCGGGGACGACCCGGAGGACGAGGCGCAGGGCGATCCGGACGGAGACGGTGGAACTCCCGCAGCATCGAAGGGTCCAAATTGTCCTCCACCGGCACCCAGCATCTCTCCTCCGGACCGTATCCCTCCCACTCCACGAGGTACTGAAGGCCCCTCGCCAGATGCCTCAAGTCCAGTATGGCTCGAACTGCATACGCCGGGGCCCCCTCGATGTCCAGAGGGGGCGGAGGAACCTCCCCGCACCTCAGACTCCTGGAGTGGACCAGCCACCACCGGCCTGAGGAGAGACGCATGGAACGAGGGGTTATTACGGTAATCTGGGGTAATCTGTAGCAAACCTCGTTCAGTCTCCTCAGGACTTTGAATGGCCCCACAAACCACGCACCCAGATTCCGTCAGGGCAGGCGGAGGGGCAGGTTTCGGGTCGAGAGCCAGACCCGGTCCCCTGGTGCGAACACCGGGGCCTCACTTTCTGACCCCTCGCGGGCCGCTGAAGGTGCACATGAAAGGCGTCCCATGTCTCTTCCAAGCGCCTAAACCAGTCGTCCACCGCAGGAGCCTCGATCTGGCTCTGATGCCAAGGTGCCATAACCGGCTGGTACCCCAGTACGCACTGGAAAGGGGAGAGGTTAGTGGAGGAGTGGCGGAGCGAGTTTTGGGCCATCTCTGCCCAGGGAATGAACAACGCTCACTCCCCCAGCCGGTTCTGGCAATAAGCCCGCAGAAACCTACCCACATCCTGGTTTACTCTCTCCACCTGCCCGTTACTCTCGGGGTGAAAACCCGAGGTAAGGCTGACCGAGACCCCCAGACATTCCATGAACGCCCTCAAGATTCTTGAAGTGAACTGTCTCCATGCCTTCAAGGCCTTGACGACAGCCAACAACTCCCGGTCCCCCACGTCATAGTTTCACTCCGCCGGGCTGAGCTTCCTTGAAAAGAAGGCGCAGGGGTGGAGCTTTGGTGGCGTACCCGAGCGCTGAGAGAGCATGGCTCCTATCCCAGCCTCGGACGCGTCCACCTCCACTATGAACTCCAAAGAGGGATCCGGATGAGCCAGCACGGGAGCCGAGGTAAATAGAGCCTTCAGGTGACCAAAAGCCCTGTCCGCCTCAGCCGACCACTGCAAACGCACCGGTCCCCCCTTCAGCAGTGAGGTAATGGGAGCCGCTACCTGACCAAAGCCCCGGATAAACCTCCGGTAATAGTTGGCAAACCCTAGAATTCGCTGCACTTCCTTTACCGTGGTGGGAGTCGGCCAATTACGCATGGCTGAAATGCGGTCACTTTCCTTCTCCACCCCTGAAGTGGAAATGCGGTACCCTAGGAAGGAGAGGGACTGTTGAAAGAACAGACATTTCTCAGCCTTGACGTACAGGTCATGCTCCAACAGTCGACCAAGCACCCTGCGCACCAGAGACACATTCTCGGCGCGTGTAGCGGAGTATATCAGAATGTCGTCAATATACACCACTACACCCTGCCCGTGCAGGTCCCTGAAAATCTTGTCTACAAAGGCCTGGAAGACTGATGGAGCATTCATAAACCCGTACGGCATGACGAGGTACTCATACTGCCCTGAGGTGGTACTAAATGCCGTCTTCCACTTGTCTCCCTCCCGGATACACACCAGGTTGTAACCGCTCCTGAAATCCAATATTGTAAAGAAGCGCGCCCCGTGCATTGACTCGATTGCACTGGCTATGAGAGGTAGTGGGTAACTGTACCTCACAGTGATCTGGTTGATGCCTCGATAGTCAATACACGGGCGCAGACCTCCATCCTTCTTCACAGAAAAGAATCTTGAGGAGGCAGGTGAAGTGGAGGGCCGAATGTACCCCTGCACCAGGGATTCGGAGATATATGTTTCCATAGCCGCCGTCTCCTCTTGCGACAGGGGATACACGTGACGAAGTGCTGCGTCTACCAGGAGATTTATCTCACAATCCCCTTGTCAATGGGGTGGTAATTGAGTCACCTTCTTTTTACAGAAGGCAAGAGCCAAAATGGCATATTCAGAGGGGATGCGCACGGTGGAGACCTGGTCTGGACTTTCTACCGTAGTAGCACGACGGAAACCCCTAAACACCTCCCCGAGCACTCTCTTGACCACCCTGTGAGAGCCCTCTGGTGCCACGAAATAGTGGGGTCATGACGGGCTAACCAGGGTAGGCCCAGCACCACGGGAAACGCAGGAGAATCAATAAGGAAGAGACTAATTCTCTCCTTGTGATCCTCCTGCGTCACCATGCCCAGTGGAGCGGCGACCTTCCTAATTAGCCCTGACCCTAATGGTCGACTATCTAGGGTGTGAACTGGGAAGGGCATATCCACTGGAACAATAGGGATCCCTAAACTATAGGCAAATGATCGGTCAATAAAATTCCCAGGTGCGCCTGAAACTACGAGCGCCTTATGCTGTGAATGCGAGAAAAACTCAGGAAAGTTTATATACAAAAACATGTGTGCAACAGGGGGCTCTGGGTGAGCCTGGTGCCGACTCACCTGGGGTGACACGAGAGTGCCCTGCCTGCTGCCTCGACTCCCAGAGGAACCTCCCCAGCACTGACCGGCAGTGTACTCTCTGCGGCCACAGATGGTGCATGGACCGGTCCCTCCTCCGGTCGCCCTAAGTGCAGCACCTCCCAACTCCATGGGCGTCGGAGCGGTGGTGCTGGGGGATGGAACCGACAGGCCCGGATCTGGACGTCCGCAGGTAGCCAGCAGGTTATCCAGCCGGATGGACAGGTCCACCAGCTGGTCAAAGGAGAGAGTGGTGTCCCTGCAGGCCAACTCCCGACGGTCGTCCTCTCGCAAACTACACTGGTAGTGATCGATCAGGGCCCTGTTGTTCCATCCCGCGCCGGCAGCCAGGGTCCGGAAGTCCAAGGCGAACTCCTGTGTGCTCCTCATCCCCTGCCTCAGGAAAAACAGACATTCACCCGCCGCTCTACCCTCAGGCGGGTGGTCGAAAACTGCCCGAAAGCGGCGGGTGAAATCCTCGTAGTGGTCCAACACCACTTCTCCTTCCCCCCATACGGCGTTGGCCCACTCCAGGGCTTTCCCTGAGAGGCAGGAGATGAGGGCGGACACGCTCTCACGACCCGAAGGAGCCGGGTGGACGGTCGCCAGGTAGAGCTCCAGCTGGAGTAGGAACCCCTGACATCCAACAGCCGTCCCATCATACTCCCTCGGGAGCGCGAGCCGAATCCCACGAGTCCCACTCTCCCGAACAAGGAGAGGGACCGACTTCGGCGGAAGTCGTGACAGGTTCTGCCTGCGGCTATAGAACCCTGACCTGTTCACCAGACATGCTACATGTCCCAGATCTGCTGTTTTCAACTCTCTAGAGACAGCAGGAGCGGTAGAGATACTCTGAATGATCTGCTATGAAAAGCCAACTGACATTTACTCCTGAGGTGCTGACCTGTTGCACCCTCGACAACCACTGTGATTATTATTATTTGACTCTGCTGGTCATCTATGAACATTTTAAAATCTTGGCCATGTTCTATTATAATCTGTACCCGGCGCAGCCAGAAGAGGACTGGCCACCCCTCACAGCCTGGTTCCTCTCTAGGTTTCTTCCTAGGTTCTGGCCTTTCTAGGGAGTTTTTCCTAGCCACCGTGCTTTTACACCTGCATTGCTTGTTGTTTTGGGTTTTAGGCTGGGTTTCTGTACAGCACTCTGGGACATCAGCTGATGTAAGAAGGGCTTTGTAAATACATTTGATTGATTGATTGATTGATTGATTGATTGAACAATAGGACTTGGAAATATGGAAATATACACTCAGTGGCCAGTTTATAAGGCACACCAACCCCTTCACGAAAATGGTCGAAGGAGAATGGCAAGAATCGTGCAAGCTAACAGGCGGGCCACAAACAGGCAAATAACGGCGCAGTACAACAGTGAAGTTATCAGCTAGAAACAAGAAGTGGCTCCAGTTGGCACGAGATCACCAACACTGGACAATTGAGGAGTGGAAAAACATAGCCTTGTCCGACAAATACCGGTTGCTGTTGCATCCTGCTGATGGCAGAGTCAGGATTTGGCGTAAGCAGCATGAGTCCATGGCCCCATCCTGCCTGGTTGTCGGTACAGGCTGGTGGAGGTGGTGTATTGGTGTAGGGAACGTTTTCCTGGCACCCGTTAGGTCCCTTGATACCAATTGAGAAACGTTTCCATGCCCCAAAGAATTCAGGCTGTTCTGGAGTCAATGGGGGGTCCAACCCGGTACTAGATGGGTGTACCTAAATGTAAATCAGCATAAAAAAAAATACCTGCGCATAACCTACAAACTAAGGACTTATCAACCTACTCTGTTGTTTATGATTTTGTTGTCATGGAGGACTGATTGTGCTCGTTACTTAGTGTTGAAAAATAAATACTGCTCTCATGGTATGGCATGCTTTGAGTACTACTGAAAAGTGCTACAGTTGAAGTCGGAAGTTTACATACACTTATGTATGGAGTCATTAAAACTCGTTTTTCAAACACTACACACATTTCTTGTTAACAAACTATAGTTTTGGCAAGTCGGTTAGGACATCTACTTTGTGCATGACACAATACATATTTCCAACAATAGTTCACAGAGAGATTATTTCACTTAAATCAAATCAAATTTTATTTGTCACATACACATGGTTAGCAGATGTTAATGCGAGTGTAGCGAAATGCTTGTGCTTCTAGTTCCGACCATGCAGTAGTATCTAACAACTAATCTAACAAATTCACAACAACTACCTTATACACACAAGAGTAAAGGAATGAATACGAGTATGTACATATAAATATATGGATGAGCGATGGCTGACCGGCATAGGCAAGATGCAGTAGATGGTATGGAGTACAGTATATACACATATATATATATATATATATATATGAGATGAGTAATGTAGGATATGTAAACATTATATAAATGGCATTGTTTAAAGTGGCTAGTGATACATTATTTCATCCAATTATAATTATTAAAGTGGCTAGAGATTTGGGTCGATGGCCGAACGGCATAGGCAAGATACAGTAGATGGTTTAGAGTACAGTGTATACATTTGATATGAGTATGTCGGATACGTAAACATTATGTACAAAATTGTTTAAAGTGGCTAGTGATACATTTGTTACATCCAATTCCTATGTTTAAAGTGGCTAGAGATTTAAGTCAGTATGTTGGCAGCAGCCACTCAATGTTAGTGATGGCTGTTTAACAGTCTGATGGCCTTGAGGTAGAAGCTGTTTTTCAGTCTCTCGGTCCCAGCTTTGATGCACCTGTACTGACCTCGCCTTCTGGATGATAGCGGGGTGAACAGGCAGTNAGTTGCCGTACCAGGCGGTGATACAGCCCGACAGGATGCTCTCGATTGTGCATCTGTAAAAGTTTGTGAGTGATTTTGGTGACAAGCCGAATTTCTTCAGCCTCCTGAGGTTGAAGAGGCGCTGTTGCGCCTTCTTCACCACGCTGTCTGTGTGGGTGGACCAATTCAGTTTGTCCGTGATGTGTACGCCGAGGAACTTAAAACTTTCCACCTTCTCCACTACTGTCCCCTCGATGTGGATAGGGGGGTGCTCCCTCTCCTGTTTCCTGAAGTCCACGATCATCTCCTTTGTTTTGCTGACATTGAGTGAGAGGTTATTTTCCTGACACCACACTCCGAGGGCCCTCACCTCCTCTCTGTAGGCCGTCTCGTCGTTGTTGGTAATCAAGCCTACCACTGTAGTGTCGTCAGCAAACTTGATGATTGAGTTGGATGCGTGCTTGGCCACGCAGTCATGGGTAAACAGGGAGTACAGGAGAGGGCTGAGAACGCACCCTTGTGGGGCCCCAGTGTTGAGGATCAGCGGGGTGGAGATGTTGTTTCCTACCCTCACCACCTGGGACCGGCCCGTCAGGAAGTCCAGGACCCAGTTGCACAGGGCTGGGTCGAGACCCAGGGTCTCGAGCTTAATGACGAGCTTGGAGGGAACTATGGTGTTAAATGCTGAGCTGTAGTCGATGAACAGCATTCTTACATAAGTATTCCTCTTGTCCAGATGGGTTAGGGCAGTATGCAGTGTGATTGCGATTGCGTCGTCTGTGGACCTATTGGGACGGTAAGCAAATTGGAGTGGGTCCAGGGTGTCTGGTAGGATGGAGGTGATATGATCCTTGACTAATCTCTCAAAGCACTTCATGATGACGGAAGTGAGTGCTACGGGGCGATAGTCATTTAGCTCAGTCACCTTAGCTTTCTTGGGAACAGGAACAATGGTGGCCCTCTTGAAGCATGTGGGAACAGCAGACTGGGATAGGGACTGATTGAATATGTCCGTAAACACACCAGCCAGCTGGTCTGCGCATGCTCTGAGGACACGGCCAGGGATGCCATCTGGGCCGGCAGCCTTGCGAGGGTTAACACATTTAAATGTTTTTCTCACATTGGCTGCGGTGAAGGTGAGCCCGCAGGTTTTGGTAGCGGGCCGTGTCGGTGGCACTCTATTGTCCTCAAAGCGAGCAAAGAAGTTGTTTAGTTTGTCTGGGAGCAGGACGTCATGGTCCGCGACGGGGCTGGCTTTCTTTTTGTAGTCCGTGATTGACTGTAGACCCTGCCACATTCCTCTTGTGTCTGAGCCGTTGAATTGTGACTCTACTTTGTCTTTATAATTCACTGTATCACAATTCCAGTTGGTCAGAAGTTTACATACACTAAGTTGACTGTCCCTTTAAACAGCTTGGAAAATTCCAGAAAATGATGTCATGGCTTTAAAAGCTTCTAATTGACCTAATTTGAGTCAATTGGAGGTGTACCTATGGATGTATTTCAAGGCCTACCTTCAAACTCAGTGCCTCTTTAATTAACATCATGGGAAAATCTAAAGAAATCAGCCAAGACCTCAAGTCTGGTTCATCCTTGGGAGCAATTCCCAAACACCTGAAGTTACCACGTTCATCTTAACAGTAGGGCTGTTGCTCAAATACTAGTGAACATTGCACAAGAAATGCTCTGCAAACGCCAAGATTGCCATCATAGCGCTCAGCAGTCGGAACAAAAGGCTCCCGGGGTGGAGAAGAGGAACTGGAGACAGGTTGTGAATTCTGGGCAGAGGTTCGGACCTGTAGGTCAGACAGGCTCGGGGCAAACTCCTTGATGTTCTCCAGCATGGTTTTCAGGGCTTGGTCATGTTGCTCAAGAAGGGTGCCTTGACCAACAAGAATTTGGTGAAGAGTAGTGCAGTCTGCTGGGCTCATATCTTGGCCAGATCATACTGTTACGCGGAGCGACACATGGGACTCAGATGATGAAGCAGGGTAAAATTAACCAAAATGTTTATTGTAAACAGAGAGATATGGAGTGCAGAACTAGGGTAGCTCGGATGAGTTGCAGCAAAACCAGAAGTGGTGAGTGAGGTTGGAGTTGGCTGAGTTAACTGGGTAAACAGGTCCTGAGGGGAATCCAAGGTAGTGGTGGTGAGTGAAATCCAGAGCAAGGTGGTTGGGTGGTGAAATGTGGAACAGGAGACAGAGACTGAGCGGTAACTGCAATGAGAGGACAAAACAGTGTAAGGCAGGAAAACAGGCACAGCAGAGCAACAAAATCTTGAGTACTAACAAAAGGCTTGGATAATAACTGACTGAGCAGAGATTATGATCTAGCCGAGATTACGAACTGGCAGAGTGGGAGTGGCAGGAATGGGTACTAGTAGAGGTCTTGATTTATGGAACGAGTTACAGCTGGTAGGGATCTGCTCTGACTCCAGCACACCTGTCTCCAACCACACAATCACAGAGAGAGAGAGAGAGAGAGAGAGAGAGAGAGAGAGAGGGAGAACAGGGGGAGAACAGGGGGGAAACTGCAGGTCAAGAAGACACCGGATGGACACCAGAGGGCGTAGCAGGAGCAGATGTGACAAAAAGTTGATGTCCGTGCCCCCACAGATATCTATCTAGCATAATTTATGGAAGTATATATGGAGACTGTTTAGTTCCAAAAATAAGGTGTTAAATACTGTAAATGTCCCAAAAAAAATTATGTTTCCTGATATTTCTTATATATTTCAGAAATAGGACAGACACTGACTCTGTTATTCAATGCATTTATATGGGCTAACAGCAGAAAGGCCAAATCATTTTTATTTATATATTTTTTTATAATTCAAGGGGTCTTAAAATTCAAAATCAAATAGAAAAATTATCCTTGGTATGACCTTCTTCTTAGACCTTCTTGGTATGACCTTCTTAGACTGTAATGGGTTTATGCCAAGTCTTTCTGAACAGGGGCTGATGACTGTTTCGTCAAATTTACACTTTAGTGACCGGGAAATACGATGACATTGCTAAAGTAGACAAATAATTATTAGAAAACAACTTTGCCATCATTATGATGTCGTAAAGTTTACTTTAGAGAGATGGCAATGTTGCCATGAGCTATCAAAGTTTGTCAGAAATAGCTACCAATGCTAATGTTATCTATCTAACATTTAGGTGCTCTCCTCTCAATCTTAGCTAGCTAAAGTTATGCTGCATCTAAAGTCTATCTGGAGCCCTCACAATGATGACAAAGCCTGTCCTACTAATTATTTGCCTCCTTTTGAAATGTCATAGTGTTTCTAAGCCACAGTATTGCACTTTAGACAAAATCTTGATCAGTACCGTATTGAAACTGCATTCAGTAGAATGCTCAACTGTCCATCAGTCCTAATGGATATTCAAAACAATATTGTGAGGAAACATGCAACCTATGAATAGGAAAACATCATGAATTGTGGATTACTTGTTCACCAAAAACTGCAGCAATTAACAAGTCTATGACTTTCTCATTTTTGATGTCAGTTATTGTCAACTTTTACATCATTTGTCATATGCTGTGAATGGTGAATTAAAATGTTGCTATCTATTAGTTTGTATTTATTTCAAATTATAGTCAATTATACTCACTGTTTGGTGCAAATTAAGATATTTACATATTTGCATACATTAGTGTTGTGTGTTTTATGGAATGCTTACCTTTTTTGAATGAAATGTGAATATGAGTAGGAGTGAATAGGACCTGGAGCTGTGAGCCTCTCTTTAACTATGCAGTAGACCTCCCATTAATATCACCACGCTTTGTTATTCTCACAATTTACTCATTTAGATTGCACACTTTGAGGTTGAGGCTAGTCTTCAGTGTGGAATTAATTTAAATAAATTACTAATTCAATTTCCTTCTTAAGGGCTTTGCATTGGATCTTGTGAAATATTTCATTAATGGCTATTATGATAAGTTACAGTATTTACTGTTGTGAAAGAGATACGTGATGTAGAAAGATAGAGTAGGGAGAAAAAGAGAGAGCAAGAGAGAGAGCGAGAGAGAGATAGTATTTTCGGTGCCAAGTGTTTCTTGTGACCTGATGGTAGTGCAGGCCCCTTTCACATGACCCAATGCTTTCAGCAGCAGTTTAAGACTGGTGTGGTACAGTGCCGTACAGTGGTGGAGCCATCCTTAACTCTGCTCTCCCTCTCTCGCTGTGCGATAGCCTCCTCCCTGGGAGACGAGCTGCTCCTCTCATTAGTTGAACTGTTAGCGACCCTGGTGCCTCAGGGTGCCTCCCAAGTTTGGCCCCAATTCTTGTTTCAATCATAATTGCTTAGTCAATTTCATCTTGAGTTCACAGTGCACCCTCTCCTTCTCCCTTGCTGGGAAAGATAACCGCTGAGATTCGGCAGTCGTTAAGGTGTGTACTTCTTTTAATTGGCTGCTGCGCTAGGTGCAGCTGTGTTCCTGGAACAACCTCCCCTTGTCTCCCATGCCCATAATGTCACACTCTCCTTTAAAAAGCTATACAGGTACCTAACTTATTATGTGGCATGTTGCTCATCATTAGCGGAACATTCCACCCAAGGAACTTTTAAGACATTTTATCCTTTTACCACAAGCTGAATATTGTGCGACTGAATGGACAAAGATTTGGGAATGTAAGAGACAATATAAGTACTTCTGGTTATCTTTCAATCCATTGTGGGCACTTGTGTTTTACTAAACCTACTGCCTGAAGCATTCCAGTAATGTATCCCATCAGCATTTTGTTCCCTAGAACTACCCATTTAATTTGGTTGATGCACAGAAATTATATTTCAATGATACTGTGTTTGAAAAAGCCTAAAAGTGTTAAGTTTCACTGTTATTGTAATTACAGAAATGTGATATCTTTCTAGCCCACTATTTCAGCAATCATTGATGCACAATTAGTCTAATTAGAGGCTGGCTACCTAAGCACATCAGTTATCTCTGAGGGAAGTTTTTAATAATGTGCTTAGATGTAGATACAATGCTTTACACTAATGTGATCCTGTAATGGCTTCAAGCTTAACTAGGCAAGTCAGTTAAGAACAAATTCTTATATATAATGACGGCCTAGGAACAGTGGGTTAACTGCCTTGTTCAGCGGCAGAACTACAGATTTTTACCTTGTCAGCTCAGGGATTCTATCTAGCAACCTTTCGATTACTGGCCCAACGCTTTAACCACTAGGCTACCTGCCACCACTGCGGTGTAGCAAAATGTTTGTGTTCCTAGCTCTAATCTAAAAGTAAAAGAATGGAATTAAGAAATATATAAGTATTAGATCAAGCAATGTCGGAGTGGCATTGACTAAAATACAGTAGAATAGAATACAGTATATACACTGCCGGTCAAAAGTTTTAGAACACCTACTCATTCAACGGTTTTTCTTCATTTTTTACTATTTTCTACATTGTAGAATATTAGTGAATCAAATCAAATCAAATTGTAATTGTCACATGCACTGAATATTTGTCACATTCACCTTACAGTGAAATGCTTATATACAAGCCATTAATCAACAATGCTTTAAGAAGTTATAAGATTAAAAAAAAAATGTAGTGTTAAGTAAATTTTTTTAAAAAGAAAATAAATGTATCAAATATTTAAACAGCAGCAGTAAAATAACAAGCAAGAATATATACAGGGGGTACCGGTACAGAGTCTATGTGCGGGGGCACCTGTTAGTCGAGGTAATTGAGGTATTGAGTACATGTAGGTAGAGTTAAAGTGACTATGCATAGATAATAAACAGAGAGTAGCTGCAATGTGAAAGAGGGGTCTGGGTAGCCCTTTATTAGCTGTTCAGGAGTCTTATGGCTTGGGGGTAGAAGCTGTTAACCCCACTCCCGACACTACCCGGTGAAATGTAAGGCGCCAAATTCAAAATCCCAAAGTTTAATTATTAACCATTCATCAATATACAAGTGTTGCATAGTCATCAAAAGCTCTGCTTCTTGGCAATATCACAGATTTCAAAAAGGCTTTGAGGCGAAAGCACAACATTTGATTGTTTGAGGGTAGCACCTCCAATATTTTTCCATTAGCATAAATTCATAAACCATCGTGGTTCACACAGTGAAAACAAATTCCTTACTTTTTGAAGAACTTCTGCTGAGGGCTTCCCAAGTGTCCAACGAAGACATGCAATGGTTATTTTAATGGAAAAAGTCATTTATTATATCCATAAATCTCCGTTTGGTTGGCGAGTTATGATCATAAAATACAGCGTCCACTCGCCCATTGAACCGTGAAGAGAACGCGTTCAACCTATACCTATACACTTGTCCAAGAACAATCAAACATCATTGATAATGTATCCTTAGGAACACTTTTATGTATATTTACTATAATATTTCAACCGGATTATAAACTGGACGATAGGAAAGGAAAAAACCACAGCGCGCACGAGCCCGTGAACGCGCATCCTCTTCTGTTTACATCTGATGACCAGTTCGAAATTCTTCTTCTATTACCATCCAGAGCAACTATAACATCACCAAACACTGTCTAGAGACTGTTGACATCCAGTGGAAGCAATAGGTACTGCAATCCTACTCCAAGAAATGGCTGTTTTCAATAGGGAGGGGTTCAAAATGAGGCAATGTGTCAAAAACACTTTTTCCAGGACAGAAATTCCTCGGGTTTTCGCCTGCTATATCCGTTCTGTTATACTCACAGACATTATGTTAACACTTTTAGAAACTTCAGAGTGTTTCCTATCCAATGGTACTATTTTCTGGGCCTGAGTGGGAGGCATTTTACTTTGGGCATGCCAGACTCTCCAAAACCGTCACCTCGGGAGCCGCTCCCTAAGAAGTTAAACACTGGAGTGACAGATGTGCAAGTAGAGATACTGGGGTACAAAGGAGCAAAAAAATAAATAACAATATGGAGATGAGGTAGTTGGGTGGGATATTTACAGATGGGCTATGTACAGGTGCAATGATCTGTAAGCTGCTCTGACAGCTGATGCTTAAAGTTAGTCAGGGAGTTATAAGACTCCAGCTTCAGTTATTTTTGCAATTTGTCCCAGTCATTGGCAGCAGAGAACTGGAAGGAAAGGCAGCCAAAGACGGAGTTGGCTTTGGGGATGATCAGTGAAATATACCTGCAGGAGCGCGTACTACGAGTGGGTGCTGCTATGGTGACCAGTGAGCTGAGATAAGGCGGGGCTTTACCTAGGAATAACTTTTAGATGACCTGGAGCAAGTGGGTTTGGCGACGAATAGGAAACGAGGGCCAACCATGGAGAGCGAACAGGTCGCAGTGGTGGGTAAAATATGGGGCTTTGGTGACAGAACGGATGGCACTGTGATAGACTACATCCAATTTGCTGAGTAGAGTGTTGGAGGCTATTTTGTAAATCACATCGCCAAAGTCAAGGATCAGTAGGATAGTCAGTTTTACGAGGGTATGTTTGGCAGCATGAGTGAAGGATGCTTTGCTGCGAAATAGGAAGCCAATTCTAGATTTGATTTTGGATTGGAGATGCTTAATGTGAGTCTGGAAGGAGAGTTTACAGTCTAACCAGACACCTAGGTATTTGTAGTTGTCCACATATCAGAACCGTCCAGAGTAGTGATGCTAGACGGGCGGGCGGGTGCAGGCAGTGATCGGTTGAAGAGCATGCATTTAGTTTTACTTGCATTTAAGAGCAGTTGCAGGCCACGGAAGGAGTGTTGTATGGCATTGAAGCTCGTCTGGAGGTTTGTTAACACAGTGTCCAAAGAAGGGCCAGAAGTATACAGAATGATGTCGTCTGCGTAGAGGTGGAACAGAGAATCACCAGCAGCAAGAGCGACATCATTGATGTGTACAGAGAAAAGAGTCGGCCCGAGAATTGAACCCTGTGGCACCCCCATAGAGACTGCCAGAGGTCAGGACAACAGGCCCTCTGATTTGACACAAACTCTTTCTGAGAAGTAGTTGGTGAACCAGGCGAGGCAGTCATTTGAGAAACCAAGGCTGTTGAGTCTGCCGATAAGAATGCAATGATTGACAGAGTTGTAAGCCTTGCCCAGGTCGATGAAGACAGCTGCACAGTACTGTCTTTTATCGATGGCGGTTATGATATCGTTTAGGACCTTGAGCGTGGCTGAGGTGCACCCATGACCAGCTCGGAAACCAGATTGCATAGCGGAGAAGGTACGGTGGGATTCAAAATGGTCGGTGATCTGTTTGTTAACTTGGCTTTTGAAGACTTTAGAAAGTCAGGGTAGGATAGACATAGGTCTGTAACAGTTTGGGTCTAGAGTGTCTCCCCCTTTGTAGAGGGGGATGACCGCGGCAGCTTTCCAATCTTTAGGGATCTCAGAGGATACGAAAGACAGGTTGAACAGGCTAGTAATTGGGGTTGCAACAATTGCGGTGGATAATTTTAGAAAGAGAGTGTCCAGATTGTCTAGCCCAGCTGATTTGTAGGGGTCCAGATTTTGCAGCTCTTTCTATATATACATATATCTGGATTTGGGTGAAGGAGAAATGGGGGAGGCTTGGGCAAGTTGCTGTGGGGGGTGCAGAGCTGTTGACCAGGGTAGGGGTAGCCAGGTGGAAAGCATGGCCAGCCGTAGAAAATTGCTTATTGAAATTCTTGATTATCGTAGATTTATCGGTGGTGACAGTGTTTCCTAGCCTCAGTGCAGTGGGCAGCTGGGAGGAGGTGCTCTTATTCTCCATGTACTTTACAGTGTCCCAGAAGTTTGTGCTACAGGATGCAAATTTCTGCTTGAAAAAGCTAGCCTTAGCTTTCCTGACTGCCTGTGTATATTGGTTCCTACCTTCCCTGAAAAGTTGCATATCTCGTGGGCTATTCGATGCTAATGCAGTACTCCACAGGATGTTTTTGTGCTGGTCAAGGGCAGTCAAGTCTGGGGTGAACCAAGGGCTATATCTGTTCTTAGTTCTACATTTTTTGAATGGGGCGTGCTTATTTAACTACTTAGGGAGCAGTGGGGCGCCCCACTCCTGACACTACCCGGTGAAATGCAAGGCGCCAAATTCAAAATCCAAAAGTTGAATTATTAACTGAAACTTCACTGAAAATAACTAAGTTCCATGTTAATACATTTATTTGATGGACGAGTCCCAGTGTTGCTGCTGTTATGGATCTGTAGTTCCATAACAGATGGCTCTCTGGTCTAATGTAAGCACAGTATTTTTCATTGGATATGAAAATACTATATAGAGCAGCCACAAGTCTCCATTATAGCAAAGGTCAAAATGACACAGTAATCAATGCTGCTGCTGGGAGGAGGCTTGGAGCCCTGGAACGACTGCTTTGGCCCTGGCCTTAATCTTCTCCCTGCTCGTTTAGTTGCCCTTTCTCTTCAGACGCTGTGCCCACCTAATCTCATTTCCGCTGCTAATGCCTGTTCCGGGAGATGGTGTGCTGACAAGGCGCATCATGATAATGATTCATGTACACAACCAAATTGGATCTCTCAAACACCTCTGGCTTAAAAAATCCACTCCAAAACTATATTTTGGTGTTTTTTAATTAGTCCACTGTTAATACAGTCCCAAAATACATGTATCAACAGTGGAATAATGGAAAAAGAAAACTAAATAGTTTTGGCTTTCCATGTTTTCAGCTTTCCATGGTGACATCACTATGCTGTAAATTGGTTAATAGACCAATAACAAAGTGAGCTCCAAAGCTCTATGCCAATAACAGCTAGTTTTCCATTTTTCCCTCCCCATTCAGACCACTTTCAGACAGTCCTAGCAACATTTTTGCTTGAGAATAATTTTTTAGCTAAAGAACGATTTTTGTGCATTTTAATAGGAATCTATTACAGTAAGATACTTAATTGTGACCAGAAAATCCCAAATAAGACCCCACTGGAGAGGGCAGAGGTGCATTTAAATTCACTCTATGCAGCCCGGAGAGGCAAACTTGGAGTGTGTGCACGCAAAATGAATGAAATAAAAGTCCTTCTTGTTATTGGAGGAAACGTTGAAACTGTGAATGAGGGTCTTGAAGCATTTGATGCTGTTCTCAATGACTTTAAGAATGCTCATGAATCTGTGCTAGAGCTAGTCACAGAAGAGGAACAGGAAAATGAGAGCATTAACATAATCAGCATGACATGGAATGACTCTTGACAAGTTACTATGTTGTTGAGAGCAGAAGTGCACTTGGCCTTTTCAGCTCTACATGACCATTACCCCGTCACTCGACAGTTCCTAACAACTTCTCCTCGTTTAATGGAACCTGTTTTATTGTGTATATGGATGGCTGTATGTAAGCTACTTATTACTCCTTTTTGGTCTTCTGTGGCTGAGCCCATGTAATATTTAGATTTTTGATTGACAGCTTGGGGCCATATGTCTGAGTCTCCGACAGGGTTTGTCTACAGATCAGACTGTGCTGAATCATCGACAGATTGCCAAAGCACTAAATAATACTGATAAGTTTCCTCTGAACAGACAAACAGCCTTTTCCCTGAAACATGTCTGGGTGACATTTCTGTCCACTAAACAACCATATTACTCACAATACTTTCAGTGGGATGTTATAGAAAACATCTTGTTTTATGATGCCCATGACAATAGCAGCAATACACTACAGAGAAGAGTGATTATGTGATGCACGCTATGCAATTGTGAGCCTCCAATCTATTTGATGTTATGGATGTTTTTGTCAAGATGTTTTGTACCCTACAAAAGATGTTAAAGCGGACCCAAACTAATACCTGCATGTTTTACAACCTGTCAAATGCAGATTTCCAAATCTTCAGAGGATGTGGGTGTTATAAGTTTATTGAGCATGCAAGAAATACTAGTTAACTATTCTTTCACAGACCAGACTTTTTGAATAAACACATTTTCCCTGTTCATCATTATCGAGGCATTTTCTGTTTCAACTCATTTGCTTTATCTTCAGACTAAATATTATATTTTCCTTATAGCCACATGTGTGTTTAGTAGGCCCAACATTACACTTTTCTTTTTATTTATTTCTCTCTATCCTTATGTTATTTTCTATGTTAGGCAGGAGGACTAAAGACTCGATAGGAAAGTCTGACAGATTTACTGTTTAGCCACCTCTGATCAGAAAATGTAATCTAAATAAGATTTTTCTATGTGAGACGACCACGGTTATTGATGATATACGTGGGTCAGAAAACAATGGGAAAGTGTGTTTTTAATTAAAACCACTGCTAGTCTTCTCTGTCTCACTTGTTTTACATTGTTAACAGAGTCTTTTATCAGCTCTTGATGTCTCTGTCGTTCAGAAAGAGGGGAATTTACTGATAGGACATGCTTAGGCCACGCTAAATCAAATTTCCCCTGAACGAGTGCAGAAGGGATTTAATCTAGTTTCAATGGTCTGCCTCTCATTAACGCCTGCCTGCCTGCCCCACCGACCACCACACAAGGCTGACAGGTGAACAACTTTCCAGGTTTATTTGCTGCTGTTATCTAATTTATTTTATATTGACCTTAGGTACCAAGAGTAGATTACACTTATTATAACCGAGTGAGGCCACAGTTTAACAAGCCTTTATTTGATTGCATTGAATTGTTTAATTCCCCTATCAAATGTGACAAAATAATACGCTGGTGTCACTGAGAAGCTCGGCATGATTACCTCCACACAAATAACTAGAAGATGGGCCAGGGCTAGTCTCACCGATTGGTTGTCAGATGGCATCTTGTCATCCATTGCAGTTTAGTATGTGTAATATTCTATAAATAATTCTATAACTATGAGGTAATGCCTTTTTTCCTCAAAAAGGACGTTTAAATCCGAATAAAAATGTAGCCTGCTGTATAAGACTCCACGATGTCTTGCCAAGTAGGCCTACATTTACAGCGCAGTTCATGAGGTGCATCTGGAAGCATTGGATGTCCTTTTGATTCTGTATGTTGCTTTTCCACGACACAAATCTCTCCGTATCCTAATGGTATCATATATTTTCTTCCGACTGTCAGAAACCTCATATTGGGGGGTGGGATACCTTTCACTATGGCTTTATTGGTGTGAGTGGGCTTTGGGGACTGTATCTGCCTCACGCTTTGTGTACCAGCAAATTTAATTACAGGGACTTTTCAATTCCAACGTAATTCTGAAAGTATTTCAAAATGTACCGTTCCCTTATGGTCTCAGAAGACATGTTTAGCACTTTTGACATGTTTAGCACGTGAATAGACTACCTTCTGTAGTAAACACAGTGAAGTAGTAGGAGCCAGTATTGTGGCTTAGTATTCTGTTAACGTAAACAGGTTTCCTGTGTGGATTTAAAGCTGATGTAAGAGGCTATGAGAAGAGAATAAATCAGGACTGGTATCAAGGCTCAGCGTATAACCTCAACAGCAAAAAAGGATGATGTATGATTGTGATTGTAAGCTCATGGCAATCCATAAAATATCTGGATATAATCATCTTTGTTGTAATGGAACAGGGCTTTGTGGAAGCGCTGAGCTGAGTATCACCAGCCGAGCGTTGGAATGGATTCAGCCACATCCCTGGTTTCAGCGTGGGGATTCTGTGCTCAAACAACCAGAGCCTATCAGTAGCCCGGAATCACAGAGCAACATGCAGCGCTGCAGACATGAGATACAGGACTGAGCTCTCATTTTCACTCCTAGTCCCCTTGTGCATGTGTATGTGACAATTCTGCATTCTTTGTGTGTGTGTGTGTGTGTGTGTGTCCGTGTATGTGTTACGTTCATGCTGAGGCATATGTGTTGTGAAAAGCAATTTGAGATTAGAGTGCTGTGGCTACCTTTTAAACTAGCCAGGGTTGTAATTGAAGCTGGCCCTGGGCTTACTGTAGGGTAAGTCAAAGCACCTGTGTCTCTAATGCAGTCTATACTACAGCCTCTGAATCACCAAGCACTGAGACTTACAAGCCATCTACATTCTCTTACCAATGTTAAAACAGCCATTGGTCGCCGGAGATGTAGTAAGCATCAAGTAGAATACAGATTGACTGTTTTATTGTGTTGATGAAGGACTATCATGGCTAGTATCACTCAATAATGGGACAATTTCATTCAGGTTAATGCTTGTGGTTGTATTACCCTCAGAAATATCAATGACTGAAACACACAGACATACCATTCAATAAGTTGGTCTCTACTCCATGTATTTGCCTTTGATGAAGATGGCTGGCTTTACTATGTCCGTCACATGCGTTACTGAAACTGCTTTAACCTTGGATACCTTCAATCCCAGTGTATCTTTTGAAGGCTCTGTTCTATTCGTTTCATTGCACCACAGGCTTTGCATTATTTGGCGTTGCTGTTATGAGCACCTGGGTCCAATATGGCCAACCCCGGTGAGATAATCAATAGCCATTTACTGGCCAGTGTGTAAAACGGTGTGTGGCCGTGATTGAGTCGACCCCCTGGCTTAAAGGGAAGATTGCAGAATAAGGTTGCTGTTATACATTCTGATTTGCTTCATCTTTCCAACTAAAAGTCCCAATACGACATATTACTTTACATTTGTGTTCTGGGAGAAATTTGACCTAAGTGATGTCGGAAGAGCATTTGGAAAAGTGACACTACACAAGCAGGAGTGAAGCCATTGTCCACATAAGATGATAAAGACCCACATCATACAGAGTCCTCCTATTGTTTTTGCCAAAATACTTTGGCACTCTGAATAAAGCCAATTTATCATCTGACCATATCCTATGATTTTTTTATTCTGTATCAGCAAAAAAATATAAATATACAGAGCGCAGGCTTTTAGCATAGCCCCTTTTACACCCCTTCCGGCTTACTGCTATTTGCTAACCACTAGCAGGCTTAAAGCACATCACGTATTAGCAGTTCATCACATCAAGATAAACCTTTACCATCATAGTAGAAATTGAACGTCTATAACCAAACTGGCTAAAACTCTGTTGTTGGCCGATGGTAGCTTTAGATAGCCACATGCTAACCTGATTGCTACGACTAGCAGCAGCAAATCCATGTATAGTTAATAACACTAACATTGCTTACCATGATATCCTGAATGGCCAATAAAGATCTGGCAGTTCAGAAAAAGTAAAGACATACCATGAAACAAACTTGGGGTGGCAGGTAGCCTAGTGGTTAGAGCGTTGAGCCAGAAACCAAAAGGTAGCTAGATCGAATCCCCAAGCAGACAAGGTAAAAATCTGTTGTTCTGCTCCTGAACCAGGCAGTTAACCCACTGTTCCTAGGCCATCATTGTATAGATAGCTGGCTATTGTTTTTTTATAATCTACTAGCAACAACATGACAAAACTCTTTGGGCATTTTAGTACCTACTTTCCCAAATCAACTCCATCACCGAAGCCACCCACTGTGGTGCTGTAACATCAATAGTGTGAGTGGACTTGGAGCCTCATTGACTTTCGGCACATAACCGTTTTTTCCCCACAGCTTTATGGTGAATCCACTCTTCACTGTTGGTAGCCATTGTAATCATTTGGGACAAAGTGAGCCCCAAAAATTATTGAAGTGCCAGGGGTTCACCTGACCCAGTCTGCCCAAAGCGGTGTGACATCTTCCCATCTTCTCGCAATTTGACCAAACGTAAATGCCGGTAAACAGTGCATTCCCACCACTACCAGGCCGTTCATCTCTTGACGTCAAAGCCGCAATGTATTGTTGGTATATGAGTTTTTTTATTTTATTATTTTTCAAACAGACAGACATTGCATACAGTGAACAATTGCCATCCATCAAAAAACCATGAAGATCAGATTATAAAACCCTCAACCTGCTCCTGCCCCTGCCCCCTCTGGAATCCAGATCAATAAGAAGGAAACCGTGTTCGGACACACTAACCTACCCAACCCCTGGTAGAACCATCCCCATCAATCCACATATTCCACCCGCCCCACCCCCCTGTGTCTGTCCCCTTATGCCAGCACCAAGCTGTAATTTACTGTAGGTGGATATTTACTACGAAGTTCTAGGGGGATGTTTCCATTACAAAGAGTATTGCCCCTTTAAAAGAAGCTCAGTCAACTCTCTTGGTAGTTATTCTAATAAGGGCTCCCAAAGTCTATAAAAGGACCTTTCATTACCTTTGAGAACAGCACTTATTCTTTAATGAGGAAGTACTTTGAAAATTTTTCTGTACAACTGGGTGGCAGAGGGTGGTTTATCCTTAATCCAGTTGATCGGAACATTCGTTTTTGATAAATGTAATTCAAATTGCAAAAATAGAAGTGTGTATATATATATATATATATATATATATACAGTGGGGAAAAAAAGTATTTAGTCAGCCACCAATTGTGCAAGTTCTCTCACTTAAAAAGATGAGAGAGGCCTGTAATTTTCATCATAGGTACACTTCAACTATGACAGACAAAATGAGGAAAAAAAATCCAGAAAATCACATTGTAGGATTTTTAATGAATTTATTTGCAAATTATGGTGGAAAATAAGTATTTGGTCACATACAAACAAGCAAGATTTCTGGCTCTCACAGACCTGTAACTTCTTCTTTAAGAGGCTCCTCTGTCCTCCACTCGTTACCTGTATTAATGGCACCTGTTTGAACTTGTTATCAGTATAAAAGACACCTGTCCACAACCTCAAACAGTCACACTCCAAACTCCACTATGGCCAAGACCAAAGAGCTGTCAAAGGACACCAGAAACAAAATTGTAGACCTGCACCAGGTTGGGAAGACTGAATCTGCAATAGGTAAGCAGCTTGGTTTGAAGAAATCAACTGTGGGAGCAATTATTAGGAAATGGAAGACATACAAGACCACTGATAATCTTCCTCGATCTGGGGCTCCACGCAAGATCTCACCCCATGGGGTCAAAATGATCACAAGAACGGTGAGCAAAAATCCCAGAACCACACGGGGGGACCTAGTGAATGACCTGCAGAGAGCTGGGACCAAAGTAACAAAGCCTACCATCAGTAACACACTACGCCGCCAGGGACTCAAATCCTGCAGTGACAGACGTGTCCCCCTGCTTAAGCCAGTACATGTTCAGGCCTGTCTGAAGTTTGCTAGAGAGCATTTGGATGATCCAGATGAGGATTGGGAGAATGTCATATGGTCAGATGAAACCAAAATATAACTTTTTGGTAAAAACCCAACTCGTCGTGTTTGGAGGACAAAGAACACCATACCTACTGTGAAGCATGGGGGTGGAAACATCATGCTTTGGGGCTGTTTTTCTGCAAAGGGACCAGGACGACTGATCTGTGTAAAGGAAAGAATGAATGGGGCCATGTATCGTGAGATTTTGAGTGAAAACCTCCTTCCATCAGCAAGTGCATTGAAGATGAAACGTGGCTGGGTCTTTCAGCATGACAATAATCCCAAACACACCGCCCGGGCAACGAAGGAGTGGCTTCGTAAGAAGCATTTCAAGGTCCTGGAGTGGCCTAGCCAGTCTCCAGATCTCAACCCCATAGAAAATCTTTAGAGGGAGTTGAAAGTCCGTGTTGCCCAGCGACAGCCCCAAAACATCACTGCTCTAGAGGAGATCTGCATGGAGGAATGGGCCAAAATACCAGCAACAGTGTGTGAAAACCTTGTGAAGACTTACAGAAAACGTTTGACCTCTGTCATTGCCAACAAAGGGTATATAACAAAGTATTGAGATAAACTTTTGTTATTGACCAAATACTTATTTTCCACCATAATTTGCAAATAAATTCATTAAAAATCCTACAATGTGATTTTCTGGATTTTTTTTCCTCATTTTGTCTGTCATAGTTGAAGTGTACCTATGATGAAAATTACAGGCCTCTCTCATCTTTTTAAGTGAGAGAACTTGCACAATTGGTGGCTGACTAAATACTTTTTTTCCCCACTGTAT
>QNTS01000292.1:1014369-1045717 GCA_003317085.1 Hucho hucho
TACAAACCTCCCCGTCTTCACTATGCTCCACCTGTTCCCCTACCGAGTGTGAAGGTTACCCTCTACTCCTGTCTGATCAGGAGGGTCTGAGTGTGTCAGGAATATGGCCCCCACAATTATACAACTCACTACAATCAATATTCTCATGAAGCCCCACCCTCTTCCTGCCCTGAGGTCCATTGCTAAAGGCCAACCCATGCCCCCACTCTGAGGAACTCCCACAGTGAGGAAAAGTGTTCTGACACCAATCCTCGTTGAGAGTCAACCCCCGACCCCTTTTATTACTCGGATTTGTCTCTCCTAACTCTGTGTTTGTTCAACAGTGGTGGCAGGGTTTACCTCTTTACAATGTGTAATATGGACCCAGGTGGATCTTTCAGCAATCCTGACAGCAAAGGCGGTGACCAACAAAACCTGGTATGGCCCCTCCCACCGTGGCTGTTTCCAGTCTTTTCTCTCTCAAGGATTGGATCCAACCCCAATCACCATGCTGGATCGAATGGCTCACCTCCTTGGATATTTCACCTATAGGGTACAGGATCTTTGACAGACGGATGTGGTTAGCAAACAACTTCTCATGTGATCTGCTACTGCATCTTCCTAACTCTCATTCTAGAAGGTCTACCAAATACTTTCTCAAATGGAGATAATCCCTCCTTGTCTGGGGTTATCCGAATAGTCATTAATACTATTGGTAGACATTTTACCCAATTTCGTCCTGTACTCAGGTATGTCTATCTTAACCTACTTTTAATCGTAGAATTCATGCGTTCTATAATATAATAATAATTAAACACAGTTTCTTTCCTTCGCTCCTGGTGAGCTCTATAAAATCAATTTCCAACTGTTGGAATGGATATTTAGTAGAGGGATATCCACTCTGTGGAGTCCTTTGTCTACCTTGGTAATTATTTTGAGCACATATAACACAAGTAGAATTATAAAAAAAATGTTTAAGTAATTTGCATTGTCTAACTCTACCATATCTAACAATCTCTACCATATCTAACAATCATCTCTACCATATCCCTTCTGTTGATACAAGGCTCTGCCCCTGTATCAAAACTGCTGCATATCTAAAACAATCATAACAAATAAATGCAAAATCAACTGAGCATGTGTAATAGGTTAACACACAGTCGTTACCTGTCTTCCATTTCTCCATTTAACTTCTTAGGGAGCGGCTCCCGAGGTGACGGTTTTGGAGAGTCTGGAAAATAGGATATGCACATAATTAGTACTATTGGATAGGAAACACTCTGAAGTTTCTAAGAGTGTTCAAATATTGTCTGTGAGTATAACAGAACTGATATAACAGGCGAAAACCTGAGGAATTTCTGTCCTGGAAAAAGTGTTTTTGACACATTGCCTCATTTTGAACCCCTCCCTATTGAAAACAGACATATATAGGAGTAAGATTGCAGTACCTATTGCTTCCACTGGATGTCAACAGTCTCTAGACAGTGTTTGATGATGTTTAGTTGCTCTGGATGGTACTAGAAGAAGAATTTCGAAGTGGTCATCGGATGTAAACAGAAGAGGAAGCGCGTTCACGGGCTCGCGCGCGCTGTGGTTTTTTCCTTTCCTATCGTCCAGTTTATAATCCGGTTGAAATATTATAGTAAATATACATAAAAGTATTCCTAAGGATACATTATCAATGATGTTTGATTGTTCTTGGACAAGTGTATAGGTATAGGTTGAACGCATTCTCTTCACGGTTCAATGGGCGAGTGGACGCTGTATTTTATGTTGGCGCGTTATGATCAGAAAGTCGCCCATTGAACCGTGAAGAGAACACGTTCAAATCATACCTATTAACTTTCTCCAAACAAATCAAACATCATTTTTAATGTATCCTTAGGTATCCTTTTATGTATATTTACTGTAATATTTCAACGGACGATAACGTGAACGATAGGAAAGGAAAATAAAGTGGGTTGCACTCACAATCTCGCGCCCGTGAAACATTGTTGACAAATGTGGTCCCCTGACTATTTCCTCTTCCTATCTGTTCTGCTTAGTGCTAGAGCTTCCATTCCAAACACTGTATAAAGACTGTTGACATCTAGTGGAAGCCATAGGTACTGCAGTTTCAGTCCTACATAACACAGAAATCAGTAGGCAGCCTGGAGAAAAAGGTCATGTACGAAAAAACTGCAAATCCGAATGGATTTTCCTCGGGTTTTCGCCTGCTATATCAGTTCTGTTATTCTCACATACATTATTTTAACACTTTTAGGAACTTCAGAGTGTTTCCTATCCAATTGTACTAATTATGTGCATATCCTATTTTCTGGGACTGAGTGGCAGGCATTATACTTTGGGCACACCAGACTCTCCAAAACCGTCACCTCTGCTGCCGCTCCCTAAGAAGTTAAGTTAACCATTTTGGAAACGGATTTTCTTATACTTTTTTATTAATTTGTTTCTCACCTACCCTAAACTTTTTTGCGGGCTTCTAAGAGCCACGTGTATGTTCATAAGTATGTTTAATAGAATTTTTCTATTTTTTGGAACACATTCCCTTGCACTTTATTATTAGGTGCAACTCTTGATCAGGATCTGTGATTAATTTAACACATTTAACTACTTAGGGAGTAGCGACGCGCTAGCGGGCCACTCCCGACACTATCTGGTCAAATGTAAGGCGCCAAATTCAAAATCCAAAAGTTTAATTATTAAACATTCATCAATATACAAGTGTTGCATAGTCATCAAAAGCTCTGCTTCTTGGCAATATCACAACATTTGATTGTTTGAGGATAGCACCCCACATATTTTCCACATTAGCATAAATTCATATCCAGCGCGGGTCACACAAAACCCATATAAGAGCTAAAAAATATCACTTACCTTTCGAAGAACTTCTGCTGAGGGCTTCCCAAGTGTCCAACGAAGACATCCAATGGTTCTTTTTTGTTATTATATCCATAAATCTCAGTTTGGTTGGCGCGTTATGATCCTCTTCCTATCTGTTCTGCTTACTGCTAGACCTTCCAGACTCTGTATAAAGACTGTTGACATCTAGTGGAAGCCATAGGTACTGCAGTCTCAGTCCTACATAACATTGTATGCAATAGGCAGCTTGGAGAAAAAGGTCATCTAAAAAAAAAACTGCAAATCCGGATGGATTTTCCTCTGGTTTTCGCCTGCTAAGCTGAACACAAATGATACAAATGCTCCACCCTCTCTAGGAAATGGTACTTTCCCACAGTACACATTCATTGGCTTATCACAATCTTGCAACATAAGTCAATCTGGACAGCTCCTAGCCGTCCCTCCCATCCCGAGGACGAGAAGGCCTCTCTCCTGTAGTCTGGTTTCACAAAGAATTCTTTGTTTTCCCAGATACTCCTTTACCACCTTGTTCCACTCTCTATACAATATACATTTCTAGACACACACATCAATTGGATTATCATTGTCTTATAACCCTATCCCTATTGCATACATTTTCAGAATGGAATATTCTTAGTCATTACTTAAACATACAAACATCCCTATCATATACGCATGTTACATCTTCGGCAGTTGCAGGAAAGACGCATCGTTAAAAAACTCTTAAGCCTAAATTCCATCGCTATTTGGAAACCGGGCCTGGTTGTAATTTTTTCTATTTGGCTGGCTACTCCATGTGCTATGGGAAAACACAGCACACACGCACACGCACACACACACACACACACACACACACACACACACACACACACACACACACACACACACACACACACACACACACACACACACACACACACACACACACACACACACACACACACACACACACACACACACACACACACGGTTTCAATGTTGCCATAGCATTTTAAATTAACTGATGAAAATGGTCCAAAGTGAATGTTAATTGGGTCATCGCTGTGTGCAATAAACTAATTGCAGCATTCTCCTAATTCTTAATTGTGGAATTGTTGGAGCCCATTTGGAATCTTAGTGCAGGAGACAGCTGGTGAGCGTGTGTGTGAATGCGTCTTCTGGGACCAGGCCCAAATCCACCCAGCGCTCAGCTTCTGTCTTTCTCTAGTTATTGTTCTCTCTCTCTCTCGCTCTCGCTATCTTTTTCTTTCTCCTCTTCCCTCTTTTTCTCTCTCTCTCTTTCCCTCCCTCTCTCTCTTTCTTTCTCGACTTTCTCTCCTTTCTCTCCCTTTCTCTTCTCTTTCTCTCTCTCTTTCTACTTTCTCTTCTGTCTCACTCTCTCTCCCTTCTCTCATCTCAGTGCATGCTCGCTGTATCAAAGGTAACATGTTGCAGTGCAGAGAGGGCGGAAACAGAGAGAGTGTAACGGAGACGCTAAGGGAGAAAAATGTAGCGGGATTATCTCCTGGCCTCAGCTTTTCTCTTTAGTCTCCTATCCCATGCAGCCTCTGTTGGGCCGCAGAGCACTTGGAGAGAGGCCTGTGTAATCACTTAGGCCTCATTTAACCCCATTACAATAAGTAATTCTCACATTTCAAAAGGGGATCCTTTCACAGTCATTAGGTGTAATTAAATTGAGGGGGAGCGGTCACAGTAGAATGCCAATTTACTGCTTTTTTTAGAGAAGGATGCATCACCGTGTATCCGAGAGGATTTTGTGTTTGTTTTTTGACTCTGTGTTTTTCACACTCCCTGTACTTTAATGAATTTCATTTTCAACCTCAAAGTCGTGCTCTTGTGTAGGGCATTAGTGTGGACTATGCCACACCACTTCTTTAGCCAGCTCAGTGTGTGTGCCAAGGCTTTTGACGTCCTGGGTCAGGGGTTTTTCTGGACCACCTGCACTAACCAAGAAAACCTCTGAGCCCTAGTTATAGTTCAGAGAAAGTATTCCCCCCCAATGTCTAACTAAATGCGAGCCAATGTAGGCTTATAAACACATGTTGTTGTATTGCAAGGTGGGATTTAATTGCTATTTTTTGTCAACGATCTACACACAATACTTTATAATGTCAAAGTAGAAGAGAAATTCTAATAATTGTAAAACAATTATGAAAAATACATAAGTATTCAACTTGTTGAGTCAATGCATGTTATAATCACCTTTGGCAGTGATTACAGATTTTTTATGGCTAAGTCTCTAAGAGCTTTGCACACCTGGATTGTACAATATTTGCACATTATCCTTTTTAAAATTCTTCAAGCTCTGTCAAGTTGGGTTGTTGATCATGACCAGACAGCCATTTTCAAGTCTTGCCATAGATTTTCAAGCCTTTTTAAGTCAAAACTGTAACTAGACCACTCAGGAACATTCAGTGTTGTCTTGGTAAGAAACTCCAGTGTATATTTGGCTTTGTGTTTTATGGTATTGTCCTGGTGAAAGGTGAATTTGTCTCAAGGTGGCAGACTGAACCAGGTTTTCCTCTGCCTGTGCTTAGCTCAGTTCTGTTGCTTTTGATCCTTGCAGATCACATGCATACCGATAACATGATGCTACCATGATTGAAAATATGCAGAGTGGTACTCATTGATGTGTTGTGTTGGATTTGCTCCAAAAGTTTTCATTCAGGACATAAAGTTAATTTCTGCAGTTTTACTTTAGTGCCTTATTGCAAACAAGGATGCATGTTTTGGAATATTTTTATTCTGTACAGGCTTCCTTCTTTTCACTCTGTGACTGTAACTAGTATTGTGGAGTAACTACAATGTTGACCCTTCCTCAGTTTTCTCCTATCACAGCCATTACACTCTAACTGTTTTAAAGTCACCATTGGCCTCATGGTTAAATCCCTGAGCTGTTTCTTTCCTCTCCGGCAACTGAGTTAGGAAGGACGCCTGTATCTTCCTAACTCTTTGTAGTGACTGGGTGTATTAATACACCATCCAAAGTGTAATTAATAACTTTACCATGCTCAAAGGGTTATCCAATTGGTGCCCTTCTTTGCAAGGCATTGGAAAACCTCCCTGGTCTTTGTGGTGTTATCAGTGTTTGAAATGTCCTATTCGACTGAGGGGCCCTGCAGATAATTACATGTGTGGGGTACAGAGATAAGGTAGTCATTCAAAAATCATGTTAAATACTAGTATTACACACAGAGTGAGTCCATGAAACTTATAATGTGAATTGTTAAGCACATTTTTATTCCTTATAATTTAGGTTTGCCGCAATATATTTTCCCAGCATGGATTTCTCTGACAGCTGATAGAGAGTGCTTGGTCAGATATGATGTCATCTTGATTGTACTCTGTGACATACTCTGAAGAGAGGACTCATCATTTAACAAATTTCACCAAGCGAACTGCCGTAAACAGTGACATTCCTTTTTGTTTTAACTAGCTTCAAAATGAACGATTGGCTGCAGCAAACCAGGGTTTTCTTTCATTTCTGTTCTGATTGAGACTTTTCGATACCAAGAGACCAGTTGGACATTTTTAGATGATAAGAAAAGTGATACTCTGTATTGTCCTTAGATACTTTGTGCAGTGTCATTTGCGGAACACCAAGCGAACCCCTACATACTTAGGGCTGCAGTGGTCTTGCCTCAGTTCACCTTAGTTGAACACTTCTTCCCTTTCAGGCCTGTGGTCATCACCATGTCCGTTACCATGTCTACATTCTGTTTTGCCCAGCACGTCATTAAGGCCTCTGCAGTGTTTCTGCAGACAGAGTTGTCTTTCACCCAGGTCAACAGGAAGCCTGTGGTGCTTGGACGTATCCTTCCATTATGACTAACCCTAACAGGGACACCAGTTGTTAGCTGGGGCTGAAGGAGAGGAAACGACTGAACCATCCTGAACCTGAAAACACGTAGGTCACAGCTTAATCTCCTCTCTCTCCTCTCTCTCGTTCTCTCTCTCTTTCTCTTTCTCTCTCATCCTCTCTCTCCCTCACCTCCCTAGAATATCCTGTGCTCAATGGAGCAGTTCTATTGCCACCTCTGGTTGCTGAGCAACAGTTTGTCTCTCTAGTAAGGTGGGTGTGACCTTAACACCAGGACAAGTAAACAGCTGTTTACCACAAAAACTGAAGGAATAAAAAACAGTCTCCTGCAATATGTGGACAATGGGGTTGTTTAGCTGGTATACAGTTTGTCATAGATCTTAATCAGCTCTTGTCTTGACTCTCGTCTTTCTTTGGGTGAAAAACGCAATACTTTTGTCTATTAATCATCGTTTTCAACCTGAAAATGCAAACCTTGCATTCATTTGCATGATTTCCGTCACTTATTTGCTTGAATAATGTGCCAAGAAAACCTCTGAGCCCTAGTTATAGTTCAGAGAAAGTATTCCCCCCCCAATGTCTAACTAAATGCTAGGCAATGTAGGCTTATAAGCACATGTTGTTGTATTGCAAGGTGGGATTTAATTGCTATTTTCTGTCAACGATCTACACACAATACTTTATAATGTCAAAGTAGAAGAGAAATTCTAACATTTGTAAAACAATTATGAAAAATACATAAGTATTCAACTTGTTGAGTCAATGCATGTTATAATCACCTTTGGCAGTGATTACAGATGTGAGTTTTTATGGCTAAGTCTCTAAGAGCTTTGCACACCTGGATTGTACAACATTATCCTTTTTAAAATTATGTATCACAACAACATAACTTTAAAACATATGTTTACCTCTTAATGGATATAGGCAGAGCGGATGTAGAGGTGTCATAGATCTTAGTCAGCCCTTGTCTTGACTCTCCTCTTTCTTTGGGTGAAAAACGCAATACTTTTGTCTATTAATCATCGTTTTCAACCTGCAAATGCAAACCTTGCATTCATTTGCATGATTTCCGTCACTTATTTGCCTGAATAATGTGCTTATTCTCTTTTTGGATTAATAATCAGTCCTTGGCTTTGTGCTTGAGTTCCTCAAGTGCAGATCTCTCTTGCATAACTCCTCTGTGTTTAGATTAACTTTGGACTGGGCAAGATTTTTTACTACATTATAGGGCGTTGCTTCATAATCCTGAAGAAAGAGAACAATGTTCTCAGGTTCTCAGGCCATGCAGAATACATTAGAATTATTGAATCATACACTTTCCATTCTACATGTAACCTTATAATAATTCCAGGATGCAAATTAACTGAGTAGACTGTGATTATCCCTCCAGTGTTAAAATTAACTTTTTGTTTCCTGAAGTGTGTGTGAGTGTTTGAGTGAGTGTTTGGTGCCATACAACTGTGTAAATGTGTGAGTATAAGACACTCTCAATCTTCTGTTTGCATGTGTGTGTATGTGAATATAATCAAATCAAATTGTATTTGTCACACGTGCCGAAATTACAGTGAAATGCTTACTTACAAGCCCTTAACCAACAATGCTTTAAGAAGTTTTAAGAAAAATAAGTGTTAAGTAAAAAATAGATAAGTAAAAAAATTGAAAATAAAAGTAACAAATAATTAAACGACAGCAGTAAAATAACAATAGTGAGGCTATTTACAGGTGGTACCGGTACAGAGTCAATGTGCGGCGGCACCGGTTAGTTGAGGTAATTGAGGTAATCTGTTCATGTAGGTAGAGTTAAAGTAACTATGCATAGATAATAAACAGAGAGTAGCAGCAGCGTAAAAGAGGGGTCTGGGTAGCCATTTGATTAGTTGTTCAGGAGTCTTATGGCTTGGGGGTAGAAGCTGTTAAGAAGCCTTTTGGACTTAGACTTGGCGCTCCGGTACCGCTTGCTATGCGGTAGCAGAGAGAACAGTCTATGACTAGGGTGGCTGGAGTCTTTGACCATTTTTAGGGCCTTCCTCTGACACCGCCTGGTTTAGAGGTCCTAGATGGCAGGAAGCTTGGCCCCAGTGATGTAATGGGCCGTATGCACTACCCTCTGTAGTGCCTTGTGGTCGGAGGCTGAGCAGTTGCCATACCAGGCAGTGATGTTTGTAATAGTTTGTTGGTAATGTGGACACCAAGGAACTTGAAGCTCTCAACCTGCTCCACTACAGCCCCATCAATGATAATGGGGCGTACTCGGTCTACTTTGTCCTGTAGTCCACAATCATCTCCTTTGTCTTGATCACATTGAGGGAGAGGTTGTTGTCCTGGCACCACACGGCCAGGTCTCTGACCTCCTCCCTATAGGCTGTCTCATGGTTGTCGGTGATCAGGCCTAGTACTGTTGTGTCATCACAAACTTGATGATGGTGTTGGAGTTGTGCCTGGCCATGCAGTCATGAGTGAACAGGGAGTAAAGGAGGGGACTGAGCACGCACCCCTGACGGGCCCCCGTGTTGAGGATCAGCGTGGCGGATGCGTTGTTATCTACCCTTACCACTTGGGGGCGGCCCGTCAGGAAGTCCAGGATCCAGTTGCAGAGGGAGGTGTTTAGTCCCAGGGTCCTTAGCTTAGTGATGTGTTTTGAGGGCACTATGGTGTTGAATGCTGAGCTGTAGTCAATGAGTAGAATTCTCACATTGGTGTTCCTTTTGTCCAGGTGGGAAAGGGCAGTGTTGAGTGCAATGGAGATTGCATCATCTGTGGATCTGTTTGGGCGGTATGCAAATTGGAGTGGGTCTAGGGTTTCTGGGATAATGGTGTTCATGTGAGCCATGACCAGCCTTTCAATGCACTTCATGGCTACAGACGTGAGTGCTACGGGTCAGTAGTCATTTAGGCAGTTTTCCTTAGTTTTCTTGGGCACAAGGACTATGGTGGTCTTCTTGAAACATGTTGGTATTACAGACTTTGTCAGTGTCAGGTTGAAAATGTCAGTGAAGACATTTGCCAGTTGGTCAGCGCATGCTCGGACTACACGTCCTGGTAATCCATCTGGCCCTGCGGCTTTGTGAATGTTGACCTGTTTAAAGGTCTTACTCACATCCGTCGTCCGGAACAGCTGATGCTCTCATGCATGTTTCAGTGTTACTACAGCCACAGTGTGTCCATGTTGTTGAATATGGATGGACTTCAACTGTATCTATACTGGTAGAAATGTGTTGTTCGCTGTGTCAGGGCTTAGATCAAAGCTCTATTCTCTGTTGTCATATCTGTACATGTTGTGGTAGGGGGAGGTAAACAGTACTTAGGGTACTTGGCTGAGATCTGAAACATTAAGTTTCTGTCTGTCTGCACTTGGATTTTCTAGGGATATTATTGGTTAACTTTCCAGTAATTCTGGAATAGAGGGTGCAACAGGACAATCCCTGCGGCTTTACAGGGCATGCATTAAAGTCTGTGGGATCCCAACGAACTTCTATAAATTCCCATCTCTTTCCTCTTTTTCTCGCTCTCTCTGTCTCTCTCTCGTTTTATATTTTCCTATCTCTCAATATTTATCCCTTTCACGCACGCACGCACGCACGCACGCACGCACACACACACACACACACACACACACACACACACACACACACAACATCCCCCATAATAGCTGACGTGCTGCACTGCATATGTGACCTGACGTGCAGGTGACACCATGACTTGACTCTGGAAAGAACATCGTGGATTTTTCAATAACGTTGGGTAATGAGAAAACAGGTGTCACTTCCAGTCGATGAGATGGACAGTTTAGTGAAACATTTTAGGTAACGGAAAATGGGTTTTTATGATGCTGTCAGACCTACAGCGTTTCCTTACCTGTCGTGTTTATTGATGGAGCACCCCGACAATGGGTTTTCTTGGTAAATTAACAAGACAGATAGACGCTGGTTGTTAAAGAGTCCCAATGCGGACTATTTTGTAAGAACATGGTCCAGCTATTGGGTGATAGAAAATCACATTTATTTTGCTTAATTAGGTCTGTTACACAAAACTGAACATAGCTAAAGCTGAAGGCATGCACAGGGATCCTAGATCAAAGACCAGCTATTAGAAGTTTACTTGAGGGCAAATAACCTATTTGCTTTGTGTGTGCCATCCAGACCTGTGTAATGTGTGCTAAGTTAAACAAGCATTGTGCCTTTAATGACCCTGTTTCAACAAGGCAGGGCTATGTACATTTGAATTACACTCATGGAGATTCTAGTTTATTACGTTTTATATTATAATAACAGTATATAGAGTGTATGCTTGACGTCAAATACATTTGCATTGCACTGCATATAGTATAGTAGTACAGCGTTCGTTAATGATATAAACTTCATGAGTTTACACTGTATATAAAAATATATTTTTAAGCAGAAATTTTCTCTAATTGGTAGAATATGTCCCCCTATTGAAGGATCATTGTATCCTTTTTAATCTTTACTCTTTATGGCAACATGACTTTAATTGGAGTCATACTACCTTTTAACATCATCATACTGCTCCAATAAGGGACGGCACATCATTTCCCTTTCAATCAGTGCCATTGATCTACCTCTTTTGATCCAGTAAACCCACACCAGACTTCTTAAGAATAAGTCTCAGTAAGTCTGAGAGTGAAGGAACTTCAAATCCAAACAGATACATATCTATAGTTCGTAGGTTGGCCTTTACTGTATGCCATGGATAGGAAAGCCTAATCATGTAGCCTTGCTATGGCAGAACATGGCTGAAGCTCAAGCTTAGAAAGATGGATTTTAACTTGTCATATCAGCGTTAACTAGACAGGGAGCGGTGGGTCGCCCAACACCACCAGGTAAAATGTAAAGCGCCAAATTCAAAATCCCAAAGTTGAATTATTAAACATGCACCAATATACAAGTGTTTCATACTCATCAAAAGCTCTGTTTCTTGGCAATATCACAGCGTTGTCAGATTTCAAAAAGGCTTTACGGCGAAAGCTCTACATTTGATTGTTTGAGGGCAGCGCCTCACATACTTTCTCATAGCCATGAATTCATTAGCCAGCGTGGCACACACATAACACATTTCACAGCGAAAACAAATCAATTACCTGTTGAAGAACTTCTGCTGAGGTCATCCTAAGTGTCCAACGAAGACAATCCATGGTTCTTTTGTTAGAAAAAGTAATGTATTATATCCATAAATCTCCATTTGGTTCGCGCGTCATAGTCAGAAACGACAGCCTCCACTAGTCCATTGAAACGTGGCGCGAACTCGTTCATCTTATACCTATAAACTTGTCCAAGAACATTCAAACATAGTTTTAAATGTATCCTTAGGAACACTTTTACGTATATTTACTATTATAAATCAACCGGAATATAAACTGAGCTCTAAAGACGGTAAATAAGACACTGCGCGACTTCTCGGGCGCGCGCCCTGGGTACTGTTGACATCAAGGGGGGACCCACTTGTTTGGTCGTTTTCTCTGGTCTAAAGCATCCAAAATGGAGGAAAACACCATCTCGAGGCTGTTGACATCATAAGGAAGCGATGTGTACTGCATTCATATGCCCTTATATGGTCATTTTCATGAGGGAGGGGTTCCCAAATGAGCAATGTGTCAAAATCACTTTTTCCAGGACAGAAATTCCTCGGGGTTTTGCCTGCCATATCCGTATTGTTTCACTCACAGACAAATGGTTAACAGTTTTGGAAAATTCAGAGTGTTTCCTATCCAATGGTACTAAATATATGCATATCCTATTTTCTGGGCCTGAATGGGAGGCATTTTACTTTGGGCACGCCAGGCTCTCGAAAACCGTCACCTCGGGAGCTGCTCCCTGAGAAGTTAAACATTCCCACTGCCATGCCCTTAAGGGCCCCTGCTACAGCTCAAATCCCCTGTCACAGGCATGCAAATCTCCCTGACAACACAAATCACACCCTTTGATTAAACATCTTCTTTCTGGATTAATTCATTAGCAAGTTACTCAGAAAAGTTGATTACATAGATCTAGTAATCTTATTCAAATTCATAATTAGCAACAATTTCCCCCTCTTCCCGTGGTAGGGAGAGAAAGAGCTGTGATTAGCACGGCACAATGATCTCACATTACCGTTCAATCTAGCAACACACATTACCAGACGCACAGGCTGGGATTACCACTGCATTATGGCTTTGTTCTGGAAATAGCCTCTAGGTAACTGCTTGAGAGCCATGTTGTCATTGTGGTAAATGTCAGTGGATGACAGATATGTACTTCACATTGCATTCTCAAGGAGATCAAACAAATGTGACAGACATTGGATGTCGCACCAAGAAGGTCAAGGGTTTCTCAGACCTTTTTATAGGAATCCCCTTGAATATTGGTTTTGTGTTTTCTATTGCCAGCCTCTCCAGAATCACTCAGTTCAGAGTTTCTTCTTTGACAGTCACAGACCACTGTGGGTCACACTTGAAGACAACTAAACCACACACCATATACAGTCAGGCCCAATAATTATTGGCACCCTTGATAAGTATGAGCAATAAAGACTGTGTAATCATAAATAACACAAATACTGAGCTATATTATATCCCCCAAAAATTGGGAAATTATTTTATTTAAACTAATACAATTGCTCAGAGAAATATATTTTGTTTAACTTCTTAGGGAGCGGCAGCAGAGGTGACGGTTTTGGAGAGTCTGGCGTGCCCAAAGTAAAATGCCTGCCACTCAGGCCCAGAAAATAGGATATGCACATAATTAGTACTATTGGATAGGAAACACTCTGAAGTTTCTAAAAGTGTTAAAATAATGTATGTGAGTATAACATAACTTCAGAGTGTTTCCAATCCAATAGTACTAATTATGTGCATATCCTAGTTTCTGGGCCTGAGTGGCAGGCCTTTTACTTTGGGCACGCCAGACTCTCCAAAACCGACACCTAAGCTGCCGCTCCCTAAGAAGTTAATCCATCTTGCATTGCATTAGCTAGTTAACTCTCAGTTAACTTGCTACACAGAGCCTCTATGACTGTAGTGCCGCTTTGATTGGCTTACAAAATCAACAAGCTATAGGCTTGAAGGCTACTGGTCTTCTTGTGGAGTGCAAGTCATAAAAACTACATTGAAAAGTTTGCTGTTTCATTAAATGAATGTTTTGAAATGTCATCCTTGTGTGTAACAATGTCTCGTGGATATGTACAGTACATTTTATTTAGGAAAAGCCTGTCACGCCTAATCCTGCTCCCTCCCTCCTGCGCTCGATGTCTCCAGAGCTGATGCCACCCTCAAGATTTGTCATGCTAGCCAAAGATTCCAATGGACATTTTTCAGGACAAGTGCTTATTCTGTTGACAAAATACATTCCTTTCAAAATGTGATTTGCCTGTTTGAGTTAACTTCATATTCAGCGATCACTGCCTCATTGCCTGCATCTGTAATGGGTTTGCGGTCAAACGACCACCCCTCATCACTGTCAAACGCTCCCTAAAACACTTCAGCGAGCAGGCCTTTCTAATCGACCTGGCCCGGGTATCCAGGAAGGATATTGACCTCATCCCGTCAGTAGAGGATGCCTGGTCATTTATTATATCCATAAATCTCTGTTTGGTTGGCAGAAACAGTGCCATCCGTTATGTTCAGAAAACCCATTGAAACGTGAAGAGAACGCGTTCAAATATACCTATAAACTTTTCCTAAACAAATCAAATACCAGTTAAAATGCATCCATAGCTATCCTTTAATGAATATTAGCGATAATATTTCACTCGGATGGTCACCTATACCTTATATAAGTAAAATAAAGTGAGGCGCGCAGCCAGACTCGTGCCCGAGAAAACTTGAGCTACCTTGACCATTTCCTGTACCTATTCATTGTGTTTACTCTAAACTCTCTGAGTCTTTGTATATAGACTGTTGACATCTAGTGGAAGCCATAGGTACTGCAGTCTCAGTCCTGGTTACAAATGGATTCAATAGGGAGTGTGTCAAACAGAGCAATAGGTCACCAGAAACTGATTTCCGGTTAGATTTTTCTCGGGTTTTGCCTGCTAAATGAGTTCTGTTATACTCACTAACATTATGTTAACACTTTAGAAACCTCAGAGTGTTTCCTATCCAATAGTATTAATTATGTGCATATCCTATTTTCTGATCCTGAGTGGCAGGCATTTTGCTTTGGGCACGCCAGACTCTCCAAAACCGTCACCTCACCTGCCGCTCCCTAAGAAGTAGGGAGCGGCTAGCGCCCCACTGCTCCCTAAGTAGTTAACTACCCTCCAGACGAGCTTCAATGCCATACAACTCTCCTTCCGTGGCCTATAACTGCTCTTAAACGCAAGTAAAACTAAATGCATGCTCTTCAACCGATCGCTGCCCGCACCTGTCCCCTTGTCCAGCATCACTACCCTGGACGGTTCTGTCTTAGATTATGTGGACAACTACAAATATCTAGGTGTCTGGTTAGACTGTAAACTCTCCTTCCAGACTCACATCAAACATCTCCAATCTAAAATTAAATCTAGAATTGGCTTCCTATTTTGCATCCTTCACTCATGCTGCCAAACATACCTTCGTAAAACTGACCATCCTACCGATCCTCGACTTCGGTGATGTCATTTACAAAATAGCCTCCAATACTCTACTCAACAAGTTGGATGCAGTCTATCACAGTGCCATCCGTTTTGTTACCAAAGCCCCATATACCACCCACCACTGCGACCTGTACGCTATCATTGGCTGGCCCTCGCTTTACACACTTCGCCATACCCACTGGCTCCAGGTCATCTACAAGTCCCTGCTAGGTAAAGTCCCGCCTTATCTCAGCTCACTGGTCACCTTAGCAGCACCAACCCGTAGCACGCGCTCCAGCAGGTATATCTCACTGGTCACCCCCAAAGCCAATTCCTCCTTTGGCCGAATCTCCTTCCAGTTCTCTGCTGCCAATGACTGGAACGAACTACAAAAATGTCTGAAATTGGAGACACTTATCTCCCTCACCAGCTTTAAGCACCAGCTGTCAGAGCAGTTCATAGACACCTGCACCTGTTTATAGCCCATCTGTAAATAGCCCAACCAACTACCTCATCCCCTACCGTATTTATTTATTTATCTTGTTCCTTTGCACCCCAGTTTTTCTACATTGCACATTCATCTACTGCACATCTACCATTCCAGTGTTTAAATGCTATATTGTAATTTACTTTGCCACCATGGCCTATTTATTGCCTTACCTTCCTTATCCTACCTCACTTGCACTCTTTGTATATAGATTTGTTTTTTTCTACTGTATTATTGACTGTATGTTTGTTTTACTCCATGTGTAACTCTGTTGTTGTATGTGTCGAACTGCTTTACTTTATCTTGGCCAGGTCGCAGTTGTAAATGAGAACTTGTTCTCAACTTGCCTACCTGGTTAAATAAAGGTGAAATAAAAAATATAAAAAAATAATATAAAAATATTGTTTTGAATGTTAAAAAAATTATCATAAAATAAGTTTGGCTTTGAGGAGCGTAATGTTATCTTATTGTTAACTTGTAGTTTTTACTTGACAATTTACAATTATTTCTGCAATTATTGTCTGGCCCTTATATTCTTTAAAATTCCAATATTGAGCTAATACAATCATGAATGATTCTGTTCATTCAGATTTTTTTTTTAATTTGTAAGAACAGAGAACATTTCAGGAATACCACAGAGGCACTGATGAGTTCAGACTCTGGTACCTGCAGACAAGTTGTTTCTGTTTATATTCTACAGATTCTAGGTCCAGAAACAATCCTTCCTTCCTCAGTTTGTTTTGCTGATGAGTCAAGCTTCTCCGTCATAGCCAGAAATAAAAAATGCATTAGCAACAAGAGACATAGATTTATTTGTGGTCTTGTTTTTTTCAACCCTCTTCAAACTTTACATTTACCAAAGAAAAGACTCAGAAGATATACGCCTACAGATCAAACCCTTTTTTTCAAATTTTGCCTGAAATTACATACCCAAATCTAACTGCCTGTAGCTCAGGACCTGAAGCAAGGATATGCATATTCTTGATACCATTTGAAAGGAAACACTTTGAAGTTTGTGGAAATTTGAAATTAATGTAGGAGGACATAACACATTAGATCTGGTTAAAGATAATGCAAACAAAAAAATGCATTTTCTATTTGTATTTTTTTGTTCCATCATATTTTAAATGCAAGAGAAAGGCCATACATTACAATAGAAGCCTAGGTGTAATTCCGATTTTGTCCACAAGATGGCAGCAGTGTGTGTGCAAAGTTTCTGACTGATCCAGTGAAGAATTACCTCACTACACAATATTTTGCATCAAGTCTGCCAGGGTTTTGCCCAAATGTGCCGAATTGGTTAATTTATACATTTTCAAGTACATAACTATAGAGAACATACAAAACTGCCAGAGACAGCATATGTTGAAACTGTTTCTACATTTGAATGTAGAAACTGTTTCTACATTTCTTAACTCCTCTATGAAAATCTATGATTCGTCTCTCATCTCTTCTCCTATGTTCTGCAGATAGTGCAGTGAAAGGCGCAGCTCCTGGTGACCAGTGGACTGGCTGCATGGATCACTGTGCTTCAATGCCAGCAACCATACAAGAGAAATCAGGTCATTGAGTATTCTGAGCTGCAGGAGTGAGCCTCAACCTTTTTATATTTATCGTGTTTACATTCTTTTTATATCTATTGATATCTATCGTATTTACGTTCTTGTCTGATCAGGGCTCCACAGCCTGGTGGAAATGGGGCTCCAGCAGAAACCACTCTGAGCCTGCGCCACAGCCCGCTCAGAGGCACCCAACAGTGGGCAGTGCTAAGGCCAAGATGGAGGTGGGCAAGACAGGGGAGGGAGGTTTTGGAGTTTTACCCAGCAGTGATGAGGGGAATCTGGATGTCTTCGCAGTCCACTTTTCATCCAACATAAACACACTCACGCACACATAGAAACACACATACAGTAAGTAGTTCATAAACAGTTATCCCATCATGCATGTTTGAGCCAAATTAAGCCAAATGAAGATTAAGAGGGACAAACATTTAACATTTTAGAAAAGTCAGCATTTTGGATGTAATTATAGTAAACAAACACATGGATCTGCTTTATTTTATTACAAAAGCTGAATTTCAAGCCACTACACATTTCCAATTAAACATTTATATGCACAGATTTTTTTTCCTTTGGTATTTTCTTTGAAGATGTTTTATTTCATATATCACTACTAAATTACTTGCCTTACTAAATTATTCCTTATGCTATCTTGCACGAAGCTCTGCTTTCATGTTTAGCTCCTCATCATGGTTCTGTATGGGGCCTTAGTCTTGTTTAGGGTTGATGCACAATATATACTGGTCTGCTCTTTCTCTGCCCTAGTCATCAATAGATAAGATTCTCTCCTAAAGACCTCTCTCGAAAAACAATAATTTGGCATCTCGAGGATCGCTGTGAGTTGCTTGGCTGTTCTGTAAGGTAGGTTGTTTAGTTGTATTTCAATATTTGGTTAAATCTTTACTCGGACAGTTTATTAGGTACACCCATCTAGTACCGGGTTGGACTCCACTTTGCCTCCAGAACAGCCAAAATTCTTCGGGGCATGGAAATATTGGCTCAATTTGTATCAAGGGACCTAATGTGTGCTTGGTAAACATTCCCCACACCATTACACCATTGCCACCAGCCTGTACCATTGACACCAGACAGGATTGGGCCATTGATTTATGTTGCTTAAGCCAAATTCTGACTCTGCCATCAGAATGACGTAACAGGAGTCGGGATTCATTGGAACAGCCGCTTATTCTTGTTTTAAGCTAATAGGAGTGGAACCCGGTGTGGTCGTCTGCGGCAACAGCACATCCATGACAAGGACCGATGAGTTGTGCGTTCCCAGATGCAGTTCTGCACACCACTGTTGTACTGTGCCGATACTTGCCTGTTTATGGCCCCCCTGTTAACTTGCACAATTTTTGCCATTCTCCTTGCGCCTTTCATCAATGCGCTGTTTTTGCCCACAGGACTGCCGCTGACTGGAAGTTTTTGGTTTGTCGCACCATTCTCGGTAAACCCTAGACACTGTTGTGCGTGAAAAGACAGGATGCCGGCTGTTTCTGAGATACTGGAACCAGCACACCTGACATTGACGATCATACCACGCTCAAAGTCACTTAGGCCACTCGTTTTGCCCATTATAACGTTCAATCGAACAGTAACTGAATGCCTCGATACCCGTCTGCCTGCTTTATATAGCAAGCCACGACCACATGACTCACTGTCTGTAGGAGCAAACCATTTTCTTGAACAGGGTGGTGTACCTAATAAACTGGCAACTGAGTGTATATTGCATGTGAACAGCTTTAAGTAAAAATACTGTCATCCACAAATATTTTGCATGTGAAGATATTGAAGTAGACCAAACTGCTGTCTCAGTATTCCAGGGACATAGGCCAAGCACTGCATAACATGTTTTGCTAATGATCTACAGTACACATTGACTGATTCGACAAACTTTTGCTTACATGTCACTGTGTATTAAAAAAAACCTGTTCTAGGAACTGCACAATTATAGGCCAATAGTGGCAAAGTAATTACAATTTAGCAATTTACACTGGAATGATATATGTGCAGATGAGGATGTGCAAGTAGAAATACTGGTGTGCAAAAGAGCAGAAACAAATATGGGGATGAGGTAGGTAGTTGGTTGGATGGGCTATGTACAGATGGGCTGTGTACAGCTGCAGCGATCGGTAAGCTGCTCTGACAGCTGACGCTTGAAGTTAGTGAGGGAGATATAAGTCTCCAGCTTCAGGGATTTTTGCAATTCGTTCCAGTCATGGCAACAGAGAACTGGAAGGAAAGGCGGCCAAAGGAGGTGTTAGTTTTGGGGATGACCAGTAAAATATACCTGCTGGAGCGCGTACTACGGGTGGGTGTTGCTATGGTGACCAGTGAGCTGAGATAAGGTGGGGTTTTACCTAGCAAAGATTTATAGATGACCTGGAGCCAGTGGGTTTGGCAACAAATATGTAGCGAGGACCAGCCAACGAGAGCATACAGGTCGCAGTGATGGGTAGTATATGGGGCTTTGGTGACAAAACGGATGGCACTGTGATAGACTGCATCCAATTTGCTGAGTAGAGTGTTGGAGGCTATTTTGTAAATGACATCGCCGAAGTCAAGGATCGGTAGGATAGTCAGTTTTACGGGGGTATGTTTGGCAGCATGAGTGAAGGAGGCTTTGTTGCGAAATATGAAGCCAATTCTAGATTTAAATGTGAGGCGCCAAAATCCAAAAGTTGAATTACAATTGTTGCATAGTCATCAAAAGCTATGATTCTGGGCAATATCACGGCGTTGTCAGATTTCAAAAAGGCTTTACAGCGAAAGCACAACATTTGATTGTTTGAGGGTAGCACCTCTAATATTTACGCATTAGCATAAATCCATAAACCAACACGGGTCTCACAAAACGCATAAAATTGCTAATATAAAATCACTTACGTTTGATGAACTTCTGCTGAGGGCTTCCCAAGCGTCCAACGAAGACAATCCATGCTTCTTTGGTTAGAAAAAGTAATTCATTATATCCATAAATCTCCGATTGGTTGGCGCGTTATGATCATAAAACCTTGTTTACAAAAGTGGTCGCCTGACAATTTCCTCTCCCTATCCGTTCTGGTCACTGCTAGAATTCCCAGTCTTTGACTGTTGACTGTTGACATCTAGTGGAAGCCATAGGTACTGCAGTCTCAGTCCTACATAAAGTTGTATGCAATACGCACAATGGAGAAGATGCTCATTTACAAAAAAAACTGCAAATCCGGATGGATTTTCCTCGGGTTTTCGCCTGCTATACTCACTTCTGTTATACTCACATACATTATTTTAACACTCTTAGAAACTTCAGTGTTTCCTATCCAATAGTACTAATTATGTGCATATCCTATTTTCTGGGCCTGAGTGGCATGCATTTTACTTTGGGCACGCCAGACTCTCCAAAACCGTCACCTCGGGAGCCTCTCCCTAAGAAGTTAACTTTGGATTGGAGATGCTTAATGTGAGTCTGGAAGGAGAGTTTACAGTCTAGCCAGACACCTAGGTATTTATAGTTGTCCACATATTCTAAGTCAGCACCGTCCTGAGTAGTGATGCTAGTCGGGCGGGCGGGTGGGGCAGCGATCGGTTGAAGAGCATGCATTTTGTTTTACTAGCATTTAGAGCCGTTGGAGGCCACGGAAGGAGTATTTTATGGTGTTGAAGCTCATTTGGAGGTTTGTTAACACAGTGTCCAAAGAAGGGCCAGATGTATAAAGAATTGTGTCGTCTGCGTAGATGTGGGTCAAGGAATCACCCGCAGCAAGAGCGACATCATTGATATATACAGAGAAAAGAGTCGGCCCAAGAAGTGAACCCTGTGGCACCCCCATAGAGACTGCCAGAGGTCCGGACAACAGGCCCTCCGATTTGACACACTGAACTCTATCTGAGAAGTAGATTACAGTGGTAGAGTACAGCGTGATCTACTTTTCCAATCAGACCCTGCTCTGCTTGGCAGCAGTGACATGAACTATTGCAATTGTGTTTGTTATCTATCTGAAGGCATTGGCATGTCTCATATGGAACAGTTTATGGAACCTCAATCGCTTTGTGCCATTTTGGAATAGTCTGAATAATTACAAAATGTAACAGTAGCTTTTCTATTCAATGAATAGCATTGAATTGGAATCCAAGAAAGCATCACATCTTTTGTTATAAAGAGGTTGCAAGATCTCTCTTTTATTGTCCAGACAGGGTGGACAGAAAAGTGAAAAAGCATTTGTTTTTTAGGGGAGAGACACAATAGTCAACTGACAGTGATTTTGGAAAGAACAAAAAGGAGACCTACAGCATGTCTGAGTAACTGTTATATAGATGAATATGATGGACCATTATGAGTCTGTCTGTCTGTCTGTCTGTCTGTCTGTCTGTCTGTCTGTTTGTGTTCTTGTGCAGGACAGTTGGGATCCCACAGACTTTGATTTCCCAGGCAGATTGAGGCGTGGCCTCCTTTCTGGTGTTGAGACTCTGTTTCATAATTAAAAGTGCTCTCCCATAGGCCTGCTCCAGATGTGATGGTGAAATTGCTGGCCTTTTCTATACCACGGAGAGATGCTGGAGACAGCCAGACATCTCTAAATGACAGAGGCCTTATGACCATGGCATTTTTAGATTATTTTGAACCCCTTCTATTTTTCTGTGGACCGTAAGATAAAAATGGTATCTGAGCTTCCTCTGTCTAGTAACTATAGTGCAGTGTTTGGTGTTAACTGTAAAGGAACTCTACAATAAATGTGGCTTCTTAGTATTTGACCTCCTTAGGCAGTGACTGATTGGTGCTTGTAGTGTTCCAGCAATCCATTAGCCTGTCAAAAGCATAATTATTCATAATTACCTTGTATTACATCAAGCAGGCGCATTAAGTGTGCCTAGGCTATTTATTATGCAAAAATTTGACTTTTTTAAATGGAAAATAACAAATATTATGCATGGTTACAGTTTAGATGTGTGTTTGTGTGTGTTTGATTGCATGTGTGCAGGACTGCAAGTGTGCATACAGTACGTTTGTGTGGTAATCTATCCCTGTGTGTGTACAGTATGTGTTTTACTCAGGTCTTTGTGTGTACGTGTATGTTCTGCATTTGTTGTGTGTTTCTGTGTGTGCGATAAAGTGCTGTGTGTTTTCTATTATTCTCCTGCACATTCCAGTCCTAGAGAACGATGACAGTCCTAGTTGGCAGATGATTCACAAAGTCTCGCTGTGGAATTATCTGTGGAAAAAGCAATAATGAATTTATGAGGACTAACTATGTCTCTGCTACTTGTAAATTCAAATTTCTGAATGATAAACTGCACTGACCTGTGCTACCATCTTCAGTCACTTTGATTCATATCTGTGGCGGAATACAGGATTAGAAACCAGTGATTATTTTATTATTCTAAGTGAGGGAGGAGTCATAGGCAGTCGAGGCTGAATTTGACTAATGTTTGGACATGACTGGCAGAGAATTGGAGCAGGGAACAATTGGCCTCTACTGATCTTTTAAAATAGCTCTATAGAACAGCACCTTCAATAGCATGTAAAGTAAAGGACATATTATAGCAAGAATAGTAAACAACATGCATTTCAATGGAAATACACTACATGACCAAAAGTATCTGGATACCTGCTCGGCGAAAATCTCATTCCAAAATCATGGGCCTTAATACGAAGTTTGGTACCCCCTTCGCTGCTGTAACAGCCTCAACTCTTCTGGGAAGGCTTTCCACTAGTTGTTAGAACATTGACTTACTTCCATTCAGCTACAAGAACATTAGTGAGGTTGGGCACTGATGTTGGGTGATTAGGCCTGGTTCGCAGTCAGCATTCCAGTTAATCCCAAAGGTGTTCGATTAGGTTGAGGTCAGGGCTCTGTGCAGGCCAGTAAAGTTCTTCCACACCGATCTCGACAAACCATTTCTGTATGGATCTCACTTTCTGCACGGGGTCATTGTCATGCTGAAATAGGAAAGGGCCTTCCCCAAACTGTTGCCACAAAGTTGAAAGCACAGAATTGTCTAGAATGTCATTGTATGCTGTAGCATTAAGATTTCCCATCACTGGAACTAAGGGGCCTAGCCCGAACCATCAAAAAAAAACTCCCCAGACCATTATTCCTCCACCAAATTTTGTAGTTGGCACTATGCATTCTGGCAGGTAGCGCTCTCCTAGCATCCATCAAATCCAGATTTGTCTGCCGGACTGCCAGATGGTGAAGTATGATTAATAACTCTGGAGAACACGTTTCCACTGCTCCAGAGTCCAATGGCGGTGAGCTTTACACCACTCCAGCTGACGCTTGGCATTGCGCATGGTGATCTTAGACTTGTGTGCGGCTGCTCAGCCATGGAACCCCATTTCATGAAGTTCCAGATTAACATTTCTTGTGCTGACGTTGCTTCCAGAGGCAGTTTGGAACTTGGTAGTGAGTGATGCATCTGAGGACAGACGATTTTTACGTGCTACACACTTCAGCACTCGGCGGTACAGGTCTCTGTGAGCTTATGTGGCCTACCACTTCACGGCTGAGCCGTTGTTGCTCCTAGACGATACATTTGACAAACTGACTTGTTGGAAAGGTGGCATCATATTACAGTGCCACGTTAAAAGTCACTGAGATCAGTAAGGGCATTCTACTGCCATTGTTTGTCTATGGAGATTGCATGGCTGTGTGCTCGATTTTATACACCTGTCAGCAACGGGTGTGGCTGAAATAGCCGAATCCACTAATTTGAATGGGTGTCCACATACGTCTGACTACAGTGTATAATGTATCACCGTAACTGTCAGGGGTTGAGGGGCTGGGGCTGTGCTGTGGATGTATGCCTTTACTTGGCTTCCATTAATCACATGTAAACTCATTTAGTATGTCTTTAAGATTATGCAGCCTGTGAGTATGAATACATTGGTGGCATTGTGTAACTGGTCGGGGTGTTTAGCGTTTTCCTGATGTGGTCTTGGAGAGCATGCATATGTCTGTAGTGATGTAATACTGTACACCATGTTTCAGCTCTACTTCATTCAATTTCCTCTGCACAAGATGTGCATGTGAGGACTGCATGCTCGATACAACCTGTGCAGACAATCTACACATGTACAATATGTCTTACACAGTGGAAAAAAGTATTTGAACCCCTGCTGATTTTGTACGTTTGCCCACTGACAAAGAAATGATCAGTCTATAATTTTAATGGTAGGTTTACTTGAACAGTGAGAGACAGAATAACAACAAAGAAATCCAGAAAAAAGCATGTGAAAAATGTTATAAATGGAATTGCATTTTAATGAGGGAAATAAGTATTTGACCCCCTCTCAATCAGAAAGATTTCTGGCTCCCAGGTGTGTTTTTCACAGGTAACGAGCTGAGATTAGGAGCACACTCTTAAAGGGAGTGATCCTAATCTCAGCTTGTTACCTGTATAAAAGACACCTGTCCACAGAAGCAATCAATCAATCAGATTCCAAACTCTCCACCATGGCCAAGACCAAAGAGCTCTCCAAGGATGTCAGGGACAAGATTGTAGACCTACACAAGGCTGGAATGGGCTACAAGACCATCACCAAGCAGCTTGGTGAGAAGGTGACAACAGTTGGTGCGATTATTCGCAAATGGAAGAAACACAAAAGAACTGTCAATCTCCCTCGGCCTGGGGCTCCATGCAAGATCTCACCTCGTGGAGTTGCAATGATCATGAGAACGGTGAGGAATCAGCCCAGAACTACACGGGAGGATCTTGTCAATGATCTCAAGGCAGCTGGGACCATAGTCACCAAGAAAACAATTGGTAACACACTACGCCGTGAAGGACTGAAATCCTGCAGCGCCCGCAAGGTCCCCCTGCTCAAGAAAGCACATATACATGCCCGTCTGAAGTTTGCCAATGAACATCTGAATGATTCAGAGGACAACTGGGTGAAAGTGTTGTGGTCAGATGAGACCAAAATGGAGCTCTTTGGCATCAACTCAACTCGCCGTGTTTGGAGGAGGAGGAATGNCTGAAGGTTCGAGTTGCCAAACGTCAGCCTCGAAACCTTAATGACTTGGAGAAGATCTGCAAAGAGGAGTGGGACAAAATCCCTCCTGAGATGTGTACAAACCTGGTGGCCAACTACAAGAAACGTCTGACCTCTGTGATTGCCAACAAGGGTTTTGCCACCAAGTACTAAGTCATGTTTTGCAGAGGGGTCAAATACTTATTTCCCTCATTAAAATGCAATTCCATTTATAAAAATTTTCACATGCGTTTTTCTGGATTTTTTTGTTATTCTGTCTCTCACTGTTCAAATAAACCTACCATTAAAATTATAGACTGATCATTTCTTTGTCAGTGGGCAAACGTACAAAATCAGCAGGGGATCAAATACTTTTTTCCCTCACCGTATGTGTAACAGTTACTAGACAAATATAAATGATGACCCTGATAGTCCGAACATCCGACATTCATAGACAATTTCAGTCTCTAAGTGTTTGTGCATCTTATTAAAAATATAGTAGAGCACAATGTCCTCTAACATTTCATATTACACAGGAGAGAAGCCTTACCACTGCTTTGACTGTGGAACGAGCTTAGACACCTCAAACGGACTATAATGTCAAGCAATCTGTTGTAGAGTTGTAGGCGTAGAGCTGTCTGCTCTCATACAGTATGCTGCTTCTTCCTGTTCTTGTAGGATTGGTTCTCTTCTGAAGCCCCCTGCCTCTCCGTGAAAGATCCATTATGTGCTTGTCTTGCACAAAGGAAAACAGGCCCTGCGTAGCTGCATTATTCATTTCTTAATTTCACATTGTCAGAGTTATTGAGAAATAATGTAAGGGTGGAGGAGACCTGGACAGAAAGCAAATGAAGCACTCTATTCTCATGGAAAGCAGCCATGATGGAAGTTTACTTTGGTGTGGTGGTGAATAACAAAATGTTAATTATCCTCCCCCATCCCTGCGCCATGATGCTTTGCTTTTGTCTGCCAAGACTATGAAATCTTCTGGTTTTCTCTACTGGAAAATATGTCATTTTCCAGAGTGATCACTTGCCTTTGCATGACTCATTGCATGTCATTTGATGTCCTTGAGGGAAAGCAGGAGATGATGAAGCTTGTTGTTTGAAGATAGTAAAAACACAGAGCTCCTCTGTGACAGATCCACACTGACCATAAAGCTTGTGTTTCACCAAGACTTCAGTCACGGCTGATTGAATGACTCGCCTTAGAGTTTTGTATCCTTTGCATGTGATTATATTTCTTGAGCAATGCTAATTGAAAATAGATATTCATACCATCTCTGGGATCAAAGTTCCATCCTAATAACATGAAATCAATAGAAGAATATTACACAGGATCACAACGGTCATTTATTTTTTATGAAATAAATTACATTTCTGATAATGATTTTAGCATATCTCTTATAAGGTCCATATGCAAAAGATGTTGTGAATGCTCATCCACATAATAATATTTTGTTTATTTTAACAGTTCTTTTCACTTTCATGCACCTCATTCCAACCAAGCTTTATTAAAACAGGAATGAAAGTAATAATTTTCAAAATAATATAGAATATTCAGTCAGTATGATACCAGGTTCTCTTTGCAGGTTAACATTTTTCGTCATGAATCTTGTTCTGGAGGCAGTTCTGCAGTGGTCACTAGCTGGCACAACCACAAAGTCATAAAATCTCAATTTAAACTTAACCCTAACTTTAACCTTAACCACACTGTTAACGCTAATGCCTAACACTAAATTTAAAAAGCTAATTTTATGGTCATACATTTTTACAATATACACCTTTTGACTTTACAGCAGCCTATCTAAGGAGAAATCGCTCAGTTCTGCCTCCAGGACAAGACTCATGACAATAAACATCAACCTGCTGTCTCTTTTCCCTCCTGTATTGATACCAAATACACATTACAGTACCAGAATTTGAGAAATTATATTGTATGACATTTGATTATCATGTAGAATGTTGCCATACAACATGCCATCCCATGTTGTATTCTCAATAAGAGAGTAACACAATAAGCTCCCATACAAAATAAATGTGAAATTAATCATATAGAAATGTATTAATTTCCAAATATTGGAAATAACCAAAAGGCACCCATGGATGTAGATATTCATTAAACAGACAATTATAAAGATGTGATAAAAATAAGAGAAATGTACTTTATTAATTAATGCAAATTCTATTAAACTGGCACGTTAATAAATAAATACATTTCCTGATGGCTCCCTACATTGCTACTACAGATATTGGAATCTCAAATTATATGTTTTATTCTTGTAATCCAAATTAACTGACTTACTGGGAACGTTCATTCATTTGTTCTGCCTGGCTCACAGGCATATCTCACCAGTGAATACAAGACTTAAATACTTTGTGGCTGGTAATTAGTTTTTTTTTAATGAGCAGAGCCCAACTATAAACAGGTCCGATGGAGCAATTTTCTTACAGTTAGTGAATATTAAATGGCTTAAATAATCACGTTCATTGCATAGAAAGACTTTGCTGACAATTTCTACCAAGGAACTATGGATATTTTCTCTTAGTAATGTTAATGGAACTTTGGAAAAGTTATTAGGATGATACACATTGTGAGGTCCTCCTATTGCAGGACATTAACAAAACCTTTAAATAGCGGCATGTCTTTCAATTACACATTTACTAAATGCAAATGTTTAAAAATGTGTTATTAGAAAATTGCAGGAAATTGTTATGTTTGTCGAGAGGGAGCCTGTGTGTATGTGTGAATCTGTATTGGTGTTTCTGTGTGTGCGTGTGCATGTGGCGGTGGTCTAATGCCCTTCCTGTGGTGAGCTCTGTCTGTTTGGGGAGGCACTGCTGATTGCTCCTCTTTCATCAGACTATCATGGCTGGACCTCAGGAGGACCTCACACTGGCCCATTGACCTCCACTTCTCTAGGTCAACCTTCCCCTCCTCTAGAAACCCCTCTCCCTCTGGACAGCTCAGGTAAAGTTCACTTAGTATCTCTTACCAGTTGTTTGAATCGGTCTCAATGTGTTGATTTTTATATTGGGGTCAACTCAGCTCAGTATATCCAACTCATATACCTTAGCGTGAATCAATCATACATTCATATGTCATAACATTTATACATTTACACTTGACTACTATTGATATTAACGATAAGTTTATTAACATTTGCCTCCTCACATACAGCATTCCAGTGCAGTGAAGAAAGACACCCATTTACCGGTGCTATCGTCAACGAGACAGTGATTGAGCTGTCCATCGGTCCACTTCGTCAACTGTCAACGGCAGGGAGATTCCACTAAGCAGAGGGGCCTGAGGTTATTGAGACCTTTTGATAGTGTCAGAGCATGGAGGGCCGGTAATCCATCTCTTCAGCTTTTCACTGATGGGCTCCTCAACCATCTCCCAGGCCTGCTGGGCAAGTAAGTTAGTCATGCTAGCTAACCTCTCTGTTACAGTCTGCTACAATCACTTGGCAGGGAAGTGTCACATTTTAAAAGAGTTGGATCGGTGTGAGTAATGGCTTTGTCACCATACATTTTCTGACATCTAGAAAAATACATAAAAAATCCAAATAATTTTAGTTCTGTTCTGTTACCTTGGAAATATGGTGACAGGTTAGAATGTAGAGTGTTGAGAAGTAGAACTTTGTTTTAGTTTTTGTCTAGAGGTTTTATGTTTTGTTTTTTAAAACTTTTGACTAGATGAACTGGGTCAAAAGGAAGTGGCCAGAGTGAAAAAGTTGGTTCTGTACAGACTACACAGGGTAAGCCAATAATACCTTCAGAACATGACTAATTGGAATTCAATGGAATTCAAACTCAACCCTAACAGGTAAACAGTATAGCTATTTTGTGTGACAAATGTGTCTGTGAAATATAATCGCTACATCATTATATTTTTTATTTTGTTGTTTTTGCAGAAGTTAGCATCTTGGTTACTTTTGGTGTTGGATTTAATGAATGTCTAATGACTGACCTCCAGAGCAGAATGGTGAGGTGGTAAGGGATCATAATGAGAGACTAGCAGGATGCTTTATTATTAGCATATCTCGTAGCCCTTCCCAGACACAATCCGGTGATTAAGCACTTTTTACTGTCAACACACTCCTTCCTGCTAAATAGCATAGATACTATATCAGAGTTCCACGGAACATATAACGTCCTCTTCATCTTCACTGATGGACAGCTTTAACCACCTCTATGCCCTCAACCAATTAGGTTGGACGGAAAGTTTGATCAAATACAGATATTTTGTGTCCTCAGGGTCGACTTTTAGTGTTTGTAGAAAAGTAAATGTGCATATGGTTTCTAACTTATTTGGGAGCTGTGTTGTGTAGTGAATCCCATATTGTGTGGAGCAATTCAATTATATCTTCTCTCTATCCTCTCTTTTCTGTATTAATTAGTAAATAGGCAGTCTCCTCTCATCTGTTTCTCCCCTCTTCTTCCTGAGGCCAGCAGATTCTACCATGTTTGATTAGAGTATTAATAGCCACAGACAGTCTTGGCAGTCGCAGCAGTTATTGATGGCAAAGTATGCATCTGTCCTATCAGCTTTTTAGCCGATTGCATTACATTTGATTAGAATACAAATAACCCCAAAACCTTTATTTTCTATTCAATAGCAACATTTTGAAACTACTTTCTTGAATGGAATATTTTTTTTTGTGTAAAGGCGCGGATTATTTCCCCTGTTCTTTATCAGGAAAAACTAAATATTCCGATTTGTCACCATCCCACTCACACACTCAGACGTGTGCCAATCAGTTTGAACCAGTCAGTACCAGCACTTATATTGTAGCGGCTCACAGCAGCATGGGGAGGCTCTACTGACAATGCAGTCATCAATAATAAAGCAAAGTAATAAAGTTGTACAAATCAGAGTTGGAAATATAGCTGTTAGCCTATACATAATTTTGCTCCATATGAACCCCAAACTGAGATAAATAGACAGCACCAGTAGGATGCAGCTCAAATAACAGTTGGCAAAACTCTTACACACAGCAAATTGGCCAGTTTTACCTAGTGTTGTTTTTTAGTGTGTAGCACTTTCCATAGCTGATTCAGGTGTTAAATTAACACTCATTGGTGTAAAATAACCCCAGCGTTGGTGTTAACAACCGGTGTTAAACCAAAACCACTCCCATCATTATCATATTTCCCAGCATGCTCTATTGCAGGTTGATTTTTAGGATTGTTTGTTTTTGTGGATTTCCGGTTCTGGTGGCTGAAATGTGTGGCTTTCTCGTGGCTTTCTTAACTTCTTAGGGAGCGGCTCCCGAGGTGACAGTTTTGGAGAGTCTGGCGTGCCCAAAGTAAAATGCTTCCCACTCAGGCCCAGAAAATAGGATATGCACATAATTAGTACTATTGGATAGGAAACACTCTGAAGTTTCTAAAAGTGTTAACATTATGTCTGTGAGTATAACAGAACGGATATAGCAGGCGAAAACCCAAGGAATTTCTGTCCTGGGAAAAGTGTTTTTGAACCCGTCCCTATTGAAAACAGCCATTTCTGGGAGTAAGATTGCAGTACCTATTGCTTCCACTGGATGTCAACAGTCTCTAGACAGTGTTTGGTGATGTTATAGTTGCTCTGGATGGTAATAGAAGAAGAATTTCGAACTGGTCATCGGATGTAAATAGAAGAGGATGCGCGTTCACGGGCTCGCGCGCACTGTGGTTTTTTCCTTTCCTATCGTCCAGTTTATAATCCGGTTTAAATATTATAGTAAATATACATAAAAGTGTTCCTAAGGATACATTATCAATGATGTTTGATTGTTCTTGGACAAGTGTATAGGTATAGGTTGAACGCGTTCTCTTCACGGTTCAATGGGCGAGTGGACGCTGTATTTTATGATCATAACGCGCCAACCAAATGGAGATTTATGGATATAATAAATGACTTTTTCTAACAAAAGAACCATTGGATGTCTTCGTTGGACACTTAGGAAGCCCTCAGCAGAAGTTCTTCAAAAGGTAAGGGATTTGTTTTCGCTGTGAAATGTGTTTTGTGTGAACCGCGATGGTTTATGAATTTATGCTAATGAAAAAAATTGGAGATGCTACCCTCAAACAATCAAATGTTGTGCTTTCGCCGTAAAGCCTTTTTGAAATCTGACAACGCTGTGATATTGCCAAGAA
>QNTS01000292.1:1046105-1062224 GCA_003317085.1 Hucho hucho
AGGCGCCAAATTCAAAATCCAAAAGTTGAATTATTAAACATCCACCAATATACAAGTGTTCCATACTCATCAAAAGCTCTGTTTCTTGGCAATATCACAGCGTTGTCAGATTTCAAAAAGGCTTTACGGCGAAAGCACAACATTTGATTGTTTGAGGGTAGCACCTCACATACTTTTCTCATAGCCATGAATTCATTAGCCAGCGTGGCACACACATAACACATTTCACAGCAAAAACAAATCAATTACTTGTTGAAGAACGTCTGCTGAGGTCTTCCTAAGTGTCCAACGAAGACAATCCATGGTTCTTTTGTTAGAAAAAGTCATGTATTTTATCCATAAATCTCCATTTGGTTCGCGCGTTATAATCAGAAACTACAGCGTCCACACCTCCATTGAAACGTGACTAGAACTCGTTCAACTTATACCTATAAACTTGTCCAAGAACAATCAAACATCATTTTAAATGTATCCTTAGGAACACTTTTACGTATATTTACTATAATAAATCAACCGGAATATAAACTGAGCTCTAAAGACGGTAAAAAACACAGTGCGCGCTTCCCGAGAGCGCGCATCCACTCCTATAGAGTTCCAAAGAGGCACTTCCTTATTCCCTCTTCTTCTCTGCTCTAATTCATCTGAACAGAATCAAAACACTTTCTCGAGACTGTGGACATCCAGAGGAAGCTATAGGTACTGCATTCATATGCCCTTATATGGGCATTTTCATGAGGGAGGGGTTCCAAATGAGGCACTCTGTGAAAACCACTTTCTCCAGGACAGAAATTCCTCGGGGTTTTGCCTGCCATATCCGTTCCGTTTTACTCACAGACAAATGGTTAACAGTTTTACAAAATTCAGAGTGTTTCCTATCCAATGGTACCAAATATGTGCATATCCTATTTTCTGGGCCTGAATGGGAGGCATTTTACTTTGGGCACGCCAGGCTCTCCAAAACGGTCAAGTCGTGCAATGATCCCCTAGAGGTTAAACCAATAAATTAATCTCTTGCACTGCTCACTTCTAAAGTGGATACCTACTCATCCAAAGCGGAAAGTTTGGAGACAGTGGCCAACTTGACAGAAGGGTGACTCCATGATCTAGAAAAAATGTGAACTAAGCTAGAAGGGGAAATCAATTTCCTAAAAAAGAAAACAGAATCACTTGAAGATCATTCCCGTAAATTCAATGTGCGGGTTACAGGAGTTGAAACTGGTGTGGAAGCAGGCAACCCAAATCACTTCATGAACAATCTTTTCTATGAACTGTTGGGCGGGAGAAGCAGGGTCCCATGCCCCTGATGAACACCGTACGGGGTCCTCTCTGAAATCTATCTTTGTGTATGCTTTCAGAAAACAGTTTTGAAGTCAAACAACAAATTGTTCGCCTCGCAGCGGAATCGGGGGCTGTTACCTATGTGGAGAAGAGGATCAGCGTCTACCCAGATCTGAGTGCCAAACTGCTAAAACAGAGAGCTACCTACAACGAAGTGAGATCACAGCTGCGCAAGCTAAACCTGAGATGCCGCTTCATCCACCTAACAAAACTCCTCTTGACCTCCCGGAATACAACACACGTTTTCCACTTCTTCGATAAGCACATCAGGTACAACACACAAGGGGATGAACCAACAGATCTAACTCCAATTTGGCTGGCTCAATATTCAGGTATGCAATTCACGCACAATCACACAGCCTAGCCTATGGCTGTGATGTTGCCCTCAGGATAAGACAATGATGAGGAAACCCTCTCAATTGGGAAAAAGGAACACTATTGTTGTTATTATCATTATTATTATTACTATTAGTATTGCTGAACATGAGACTCCGTTATGATTATATTGCCTATGGTCAAAGATAATTAGACAATGATGACTCCTGTAATGGTTCCACCTGTCATCAAAGGGCGGCAGAGACCGTCCTGGAGACATTAACGATACTCAGGTGTGTCCAATTTACTCATTATGATTTCCCTTTTTAAAATTTATTCAGGCTATGGTCTATTTTTCAAAAAAATCCAGAAAAACGCATGTGAAAAATGTTATAAATGGAATTGCATTTTATGAGGGAAATAAGTATTTGACCCCCTCTCAATCAGAAAGATTTCTGGCTGCCAGGTGTCTTTTATACAGGTAACGACCTGAGATTAGGAGCACACTCTTAAAGGGAGTGTTCCTAATCTCAGTTTGTTACATGTATAAAAGACACCTGTCCACAGAAGCAATCAATCAATCAGATTCCAAACTCTCCACCATGGCCAAGACCAAAGAGCTCTCCAAGGATGTCAGGGACAAGATTGTAGACCTACACAAGGCTGGAATGGGCTACAAGACCATCACCAAGCAGCTTGGTGAGAAGGTGACAACAGTTGGTGTGATTATTCGGAAATGGAAGAAACACAAAAGAACTGTCAATCTCCCTCGGCCTGGGGCTCCATGCAAGATCTCACCTCGTGGAGTTGCAATGATCATGAGAACGGTGAGGAATCAGCCCAGAACTACATGGGAGGATCTTGTCAATGATCTCAAGGCAGCTGGGACCATAGTCACCAAGAAAACAATTGGTAACACACTACGCTGTGAAGGACTGAAATCCTGCAGCGCCCGCAAGGTCCCCCTGCTCTAGAAAGCACATATACATGCCCGTCTGAAGTTTGCCAATGAACATCTGAATGATTCAGAGGACATCTGGGTGAAAGTGTTGTGGTCAGATGAGACCAAAATGGAGCTCTTTGGCATCAACTCAACTCGCCGTGTTTGGAGGAGGAGGAATGCTGCCTATGACCCCAAGAACACCATCCCCACCGTCAAACATGGAGATGGAAACATTATGCTTTGGGGGTGTTTTTCTGCTAAGGGGACAGGACAACTTCACCGCATCAAAGGGACGATGGACGGGGCCATGTACCGTCAAATCTTGGGTGAGAACCTCCTTCCCTCATCCAGGGCATTGAAAATGGGTCGTGGATGGGTATTCCAGCATGACAATGACCCAAAACACACGGCCAAGGCAACAAAGGAGTGGCTCAAGAAGAAGCACATTAAGGTCCTGGAGTGGCCTAGCCAGTCTCCAGACCTAAATCCCATAGAAAATCTGTGGAGGGACCTGAAGGTTCGAGTTGCCAAACGTCAGCCTCGAAACCTTAATGACTTGGAGAAGATCTGCAAAGAGGAGTGGGACAAAATCCCTCCTGAGATGTGTGCTATCCTGGTGGCCAACTGCAAGAAACGTCTGACCTCTGTGATTGCCAACAAGGGTTTTGCCACCAAGTACTAAGTCATGTTTTGCAGAGGGGTCAAAAACTTATTTCCCTCATTAAAATGCAATTCCATTTATAACATTTTTCACATGCGTTTTTCTGGATTGTTTTGTTGTTATTCTGTCTCTCACTGTTCAAATAAACCTACCATTAAAATTATAGACTGATCATTTCTTTGTCAGTGGGCAAACATACAAAATCAGCAGGGGATCAAATACTTTTTTCCCTCACTGTATGTCTTGTATAATGGACGATTAGACGGTGGATTTTCTGAACAGAACGTGACAACCAAACGGAGCTTTATGGATATAAAGAGTGACTTTTTCGAACAAAATGAACAGTGATTGTCATGCTTCGACACTTCGGTTTACCATCAGCAGACGATCTTCAAAGGTAAGTGATTTATTTTAGCTCTTTTTATGTGTTTTGTGACACCCGCGCTGGTTATGTTTCTATGCTAATGGAGAAGTACACGGGGCGCTGTCCACAGACAATCAAATGTTATGCTTTTGCCGTAAGGCCTTTTTGAAATCTGACAATGCTGTGAGATTGCCAAGATTCTAAGCTTTTGAAGACTGTGCAACACCTGTATTTCCATAATTTTTTTATAATACTATTTTGTCATTTGAATTTGGCGCGCTCCAGCTTCACCGGATGTTGTCGATTTTGATCCCGTTCACGGGATCCGTGCGCTAACAGGTTAAGGAAGTCCAGGTGTCCCTCATTCTGGCTCTTCGTTATTTATTTCCAGTATTGAACATAATACATTCCATCTTAAGTTTTATTGTTTATTTACATATTAGGGTACCTGAGGATTGATTAGAAACGTTGTTTAAATTGTTTGGATAAAGTTTATCGGTTACTTTTTTCGGTTTTCTATGTCTGTATATTGGACGAGTGGAATGGGTGGATTACTGAACAAAACGCGCCAACCAAACAGAGTTTTTGGGATATAAAGAGGGACTTTATTGAACAAAACGACAATTCTTTGTGTTCCTGGGACCCGTGGGATTGCAACCAGAGGAAGATCTTCAAAGGTAAGTGATTTATTCTATCGCTATATTTGATTTGAATTTGTCACTCTGCATTTCACAGGATGTTGTCATAGGTTGGACGCTAGCGCCCCAACGATCCCTAACAAGTTTTAACCTCTTAAGGCTAGAGGGCAGCGTTCGGAAGTGCGGAGAGTCTGACGTGCCCAAAGTAAACTGCCTGTTACTCAGGTCCAGAAGCTAGGATATGCATATAATTGGTAGTATTGGATAGAAAACACTCTGAAGTTTCTAAACCTGTTAGAATAATGTCTGTGAGTATGACAGAACTGATATGGCAGGCAAAAAAACGAGAATAAAACGAGAAACATCCATCCGGAAAATGTGCTTTTTTTAGGTCACAGTTTTTCCATTGACTTGCTATTGACTTTAGAGGGAATTAGCTCCCAGATTGCAGTTCCTATGGCTTCCATTAGATGTCAACAGTCTTCAGACATGGTTTCTATCCAATACTACTAAACGAGAAAAATCCATCAGGAAAATGTGCTTTTTTTAGGTCACAGTTTTTCCATTTACTTGCTATTGACTTTAGAGGGAATTAGCTCACAGATTGCAGTTCCTATGGCTTCCACTATATGTCAACAGTCTTCAGACATGGTTTCTATCCAATACTACTAATTATGTGCATATCCTAGTTTCTGTGCCTGAGTAACAGGCATTTTACTTTGGGCACGCCAGACTCTCCGAACCTCCGAACACCACCCCATAGCCCGAAGAGGTTAACCACTGATTCCTCGTCTGGTCTCTTCTCTTCACCTGGGTCCTACCTTACCACGTCACAGCAAGCTTCTGCCCAAACATGGACCCAGCAGAGATCACCCAGATCAAGAATGTTGTAACCCATCAAGAAGCACTGCTGGGGCAGCAGCAAGAACAAATCTCCCAAATATCGGAGACCCTCCGGGCACTTACCGACTCCCTCCAACCACAGTCCAACCTCAACCCAGGAGGAGCCAATGTCAAAGTCTCATCGCCCAGTGCTACAGGCGTTGCCGTCGTTCCTCCAGGGAACCTGCACCGGGAACCCAAGATCCCAGCCCCCGAGCAGTATGATGGCCACCCGGGAGGATGCAAGGTGTTCCTCACTCAGCAAGGGGTTCCTCACTCTGGTGATCGAGCTGCAGTCCTCCTTGTTCCACACTGATCGGGCCATGATCGCCTACATCATATCTCTACTCTCAGGCAAGGCCCTGGTGTGGGAACAGCAGCCTCTATCCTGCAGCTCCATATTAGCCTTCATTGCCGAGCTGTGACAAGTCTTCATCCACCCAGTCAGCGGATGAGAAGCGTCCAGCTGACTGTTCAACATCTGCCAATGGGCCAGACCAGTGGTTGACTTCGCCATTGAGTTCCACACCCTTTCTGCCGAGAGTGGGTGGAATGCGGAGGCCCTGGTCACCTCTTTCCACCAGAGTTTGTCTAACTCCATCAAGGATGAACTGGTCTCTCGGGAACTGGGAGAGGACCTCGAGTCCATGATAACACTGGCAATTGGGATCGACAACCGCCTCCGAGAACAGCGCCTTTATACACCACCCCAAGCCCCCCAAACCCAGCATTGAGGAGCCCATGCAGCTGGGATGCACACATCTGAGCCCACAGGTGCGTGACAGGCGCATGCGCAAAGGCTGCTGCCTCTACTGCGGAGATCTTGGCCATCTCCGTGCTACATGCCCAGAGCTGGCGGGAAACGCCAGGGCTCGACAGGACAAGAGGAGACCCTGACGAGCTGTGCAGTTACCACCCGGCTACCCAGTCTCCGTCTGTCACTACCCGCAACCCTTCACTGGAACAACCGTCAGCACCAGATTCAAGCATTCGTGGACTCCGGGGCTGCAGATAATTTAGTTGATCAGGACTTCGCCAGAGAATTACAAATCCCCTGCGTGAAGTGTCCCATTCCTCTGCAGATTCAAGCCCTCAATGGACAGCCCATTGGCTTCGGTCAGGTGGAACATCAGACCAAGCCCATTCTACTGCAGGTTGGGGTGAACCATTCCAAGACCCTTAGATTTCTTATGATCACTGCTCCCAAGAACCCCCTTATCCTAGGGTATCCCTGGCTAGCACTACATAACCCACTATTCTCCTGGTCCACGGGGCACCTACTAGACTGGGGTAAGGACTGCCAGACTAAATATCTAAGACCTCCACCAAGAGCCTCGCCGGGTCCTCCTGCATCCATTGAAGACCAAGACTTCTCCACTCTCCCTCCCAAATACTTGACCTCCGGGAGACCTTCAGTAAGAGACAAGCCGCTACTATCTGTTGAGAATCAGGGAGGGAGATGAGTGCAAAACTGCCTTTAACAGCCCTAGTGGTCACTGTGAGTATTTAGTCATGCCCTTTATCGAACACACCGGTAGTCTTTCAAGCATTGGTCAATGACACTCTTAGGGATATGTTGAATCCGTTCGTCTTTGTTTACCTCGACGACGTCCTGATCTTCTCCAAAACCCTTCTGTAACACATACTGCACATCCACCAAGTCCTGAGATGCCTCATGCAGAGCCAACTATATGTCAAGATAGAGAAGTGTGAGTTCCACGTATCCCAAGTTTCCTTTCTGGGTCACATTATCTCTACTGCAGGCATCCAAATGGACCCCGTAAAGGTTGAGGCGGTCGCCACCTGGCCCCAGTCCACTCAAGCAGGTCCAGCAGTTCCTTGCATTTGCCAATTTTTACAGGCGTTTTATATGCAACTTTAGTGCGGTGGCAGCGCCTGTCACGGTTCTAACCCGCAAGTCCCAGACCCGACTTCCTCGTCTGTCAGGGCATTCATTTCACAGCGGAACGAGAAGGACAAGAAACAGCAACCATGCGCCTTTCTCTCAAGCGGTTCTCGCCAGCGGAACGCAACTACGATGTAGGCAAACAGGGAGCTCTTGGCAGTTAAGTGGGCCCTTGAGGGGCGGAAACATTGGTTGGAGGGGGTACCTCATCCTTTCATGATCTGGATGGACTATAAGAACCTGATCTCAATTCAAGAAGTGAAGAGGTTGAATGCTCGCCAGGCTAGGTGCGTTTTTTCTTTTTAACAGGTTCGATTTCCAAATGTGCCCAAAGCAAGTCCTCATGACAGCGACCGACTGGGTTGCTCCAACCTCTGCCCATCCCCAGCCGACCCTGGTCCCACCTGTGTGTAGACATTATCACAGGCTTACCTCTATCCCAAGGGCTTACCACTATCCTGGTGGTCGTTGATCGGTTCTCCAAGGCAGCCCATTTCATTGCCTTACCCAAGCTGCCATCAGCAAATTACATGATTACCCATGTCTTTCGACTACACAGACTTCCCCAGGACCATGTCTCGGATCGTTGGCCCCAGTTCGTCGCACGGTATTGGAAAGCCTTCTGCTCCCTGTTGGGGGTGTAGGTGAGTCTCTCCTCGGGATTCCACCCACAGTCAAATGCGCAAACGGAGCGGGCAAACCAGGAGCCGGAGAAGTACCTCCTCTGTTTCGTCTCCACTGGAAAAAGTTCCTCGTCTGGGCGGAGTATGCTCACAACACACTGCCGAACTTGTCAACTGTATTGTCGCCGTTCGAGTGTCAGTTCGGGTTCACCCCACCCCCTGTTTCCTGAACAATAGCCCGAAGCAGGGGTGCCATCAGCCGAGGCGTTCATTAGACGATGTTGCTGCACCAGGATCAGAGCGCAATCCTCCTTGCTCCGCTCCTCTGCCTAACACCAGGAAAACCAGCACCAAAGGCCTCTTCGGCTCTTCCGACCGGGTCAATAGGTGTGGCTGTCCACCCGTGATCTTCCCTTGAAGCTTGCTACATAGGACCATTCAAGATCCTGAGTCAAATTTTTATTTGACCTTTTATTTAACTAGGCAAGTCAGTTAACTACTAAGGGAGTGGTGGTGCGCTAGCGCCCCACTCCCGACACTACCCTGTGAAATGCAAGGCGCCAAATTCAAAATCCAAAAGTTGAATTATTAACTTCTTTGGGAGCAGCGCACGAGGTGACCGTTTTGGAGACCCTGGCGTGCCCAAAGTAAAATGCCTCCCATTCAGGCCCAGAAAATAGGATATGCACATATTTAGTACCATTGGATAGGAAACACTCTGAATTTTCTAACAGTATTAACATATTGTCTGTAAGTAAAACAGAACGGATATGGCAGGTGAAAACCCGAAAAAAGTCTGTCCTGGAAAAAGTGGTTTTGACACATTGCCTCATTTAGAGCCCCTCCCTTATGAAAATGCCCTTATAAGGGCATATGAATGCAGTACCTATCGCTTCCTCTGGATGTCAACAGTCTCGAGAAAGTGTTCTGATTCTTTTTAGATGCTTTTAGAGCAGAGAAGAAGAGGAATAAGGAAGTGTCCACAAAGTTGTCAATACAAGTAAATGCACGCTCCCGGCTGGCACGTTCCACTCGCCCATTGAACCGTGAAGAGAACTCGTTCAACCTATACCTATAAACTTGTCCAAGAACAATCAAACATCATTGATAATGTATCCTTAGGAACACTTTTATGTATAAATAGCATAATATTTCAACCGGAATATAAACTGGGTGATAGGAAAGGAAAAAACCACAGCGCGAGCAAGCCTGGGAACGCGCATCTTCTTCTGTTTACCTCTTGTGACCACTTCCTAATTCTTCTTCTATTACCATCCAGAACAACTAAACAAAATCAAAACACTGTCTAGAGACTGTTGACATCCAGTGGAAGCAATAGGTACTGAAATCTTACTCCCTTACATGGTCATTTTCAATAGGGAGGGGTTCAAAATGAGGCAATGTGTCAAAATCACTTTTTCCAGGACAGAAATTCCTCGGGTTTCGCCTGCCATATCCGTTCTGTTATACTCACAGACAATATTTTAACACTCTTAGAAACTTCAGAGTGTTTCCTATCCAATTGTACTAATTATGTGCATATCCTATTTACTGGGCCTGAGTGGGAGGCATTTTACTTTGGGCACGCCAGACTCTCCAAAACCGTCACCTCGGGAGCTGTACCCTAAGAAGTTAAGAACAAATTCTTATTTTCAATGACGGCCTAGGAACAATGGGTTAACTGCCTTGTTCAGGGACAGAACGACAGATTTTTACCATATCTGCTTGGGGATTCGGTTTTTCCAGGACAGAAATTCCTCAGGTTTTCGCCTGCCGTATCCGTTCTGTTATACTCACAGACAATATTTTAACACTCTTAGAAACTTCAGAGTGTTTCCTATCCAATAGTACTAATTATGTGCATATCCTATTTTCTGGGCCTGAGTGGGAGGCATTTTACTTTGGGCACGCCAGACTCTCCAAAACCGTCACCTATGCAGCCACTCCCTAAGAAGTTTTTTTTATGCATGTGATGATGTTAGAACGTTCTCTCCATTCCAGAATGTGATTGTTATTCAACAATACATTTAATCCGCTCTGCCCTCAAAACAAGGAATTTAGCCTGTTTTCATTTATAGGCTGTTTCAACTTCAAATGATTTTCTAACACGTTTTTATTTTCTAAGAACAGTTTGAATTGAGGTGTGTTCCGCCTCCTCATTCATTAACATAAAAATAGTAATTTTTGCTTTTGCGGACAATTACATTTTTGGGACATTTCTGACCCGGACAAAATTCCCCAAGCACTTCCTAATTGTTTGTGCAGTTCAAGTCTGCAGACATTTGCTCATCTCGCGTCAGAACAGGATCTGCACACGTGTTCACATTTTCCATCTTTTGCTCGCATCGCAGTCATTGTTGTTTTCGTTACTAATAATAACTTTGGAAATGTGTGCGTTCAAAGTAAGTGCGTTCAAAGTAAGTGTCTTATTACGTTATAATAGTTTCAGTATGTCGTGTTATGTCGTTTCTATTGTAGCTCACTGTATGCATAGCTCTGTTCTGCCCTGCCTTGCCCCCTTGTGGAGCTCAAAAGTTAGTTTCTTACTGTTATAACTCAATTGTGATTTTGTCAATGCAATATACTATTTTTATAGCAGTGTTTATTATGTTAGTTCTTTGTAATATTGTTTTATTTCTATATCCTGATATTGTATTCTAATGAATAATTCCTATTTATTCTGTACTTTCAGAAACCACGAACAGTATTTGCCAATATCATAACTGGAACTGGACATCTTTCGAGCTGAAGATTGAGGCCAGCTTTTGTATGCTAACGTACACTCCTTAACAGTTTTACTGGATGAAAACACAGCAAGAAAACACATAGGCCAATATGTAATAGTCGTCAATTTTATTGCAGTATTGGTGGTGGTTGGTTCAACAACAACTAAAGGAAAAAAAACGGAATATTCATAACCCATATTTAATATTCATGCAGTGACTGAACAACAACTGCATTTCCACCCCCACCTCTAAAGGCATAGTATCATGGCAGGTCACCTGTCAAGTCACCTGTCAGGTCAGTCAGTCACTTATTGCTGCAGATGTGCTCAATAGTGCTTGAGCATATGATACTCCTCAAAGCATGGTGAAACACATAGAGGTGTATCACAAGCTAAACACATGTATTTTGTCAACTTCCTCTGCTTACTTCTACTGGTGCCAGACTTTGCAGTGCCTCCGTGTGTGGCTACCTTGAGCAGCAGTTTGAGGGACTTTGCAGGGAAAATGCCGTGCAGTGAGGCGTAGGGGATTGTCCGCAGCAGGGCGACCCCCAGTGGATGGGTGCCGAGGGGTGTGGCGCTCTTCCAGCAGCTCTCTCATTAGGTTCTCTCTGTACTTTTGGTTGGTAATTACTTTACCCATGAGGGAGTGGGGAGGATGAGGAAAGTTAGAGGATGATGAGGCAGTGGGTAGGTGGGTGAGATATTGTCACTATAATTGCATAATGTATTTGTATGTTTACTGTACATCCAATTACAAAAATAACTTGTTCAGTAATCATCTCACCTGTTAGTTGGCAGTGAACTATGCAGCCGTTGAGGACAGCAGTGTCGATCAGATGGAAAAATATCTTCTTATACCACTTGGTCGTTTTCCGAGCGCATTCCACAAAGCTGTTTATCATGTCCGCCTTATCCACTGCCCCCATTTTGAGGTTATAGTCAAGCACACAGTCTGGTTTGATCTTTCTCTCTCCCGTCAGGTGGTCCACCTTCCCTGTGGCTGACATGGTTGCTGTATGGACAGTGGAGAGGACATGGAAGTCTCGTTTGTCATGCCACTTTACTGCCAGCTGTTGACCGTTCTCCTTGAACTCCACCTCCCCTCTTTGCATCTTCCTGCATCCGAATGCCGGCATCCCCTTCCTGTTCGACCTGACTGTGCCACAGGCCCCTGTGCTGTTGGAGAGCAGATGCTGGAAGAGTGTGGGACTGCTGTACCAATTGTCCACGTACAAAGTGTGTCCCTTGCTGAGATGAGGAGCCAGCATGGTCATCACCATGGACCCGGACACCCCAAGCCCCTCATAATGTTTGATGTCAGTGGTGGACCCTGTGTAAACTATAATGTCCTGGACAAATCCTGTCTTCACGTCGCACATGACAAAGAACTTGACCCCAAACCTGTGCCTTTTGGAGGGAATATATTGACGGAACGCCAGCCTACCTTTCCATAACATCAGGGACTCATCAATGCATAGGTCCTTGTATGGAACAAAGACCCGACCAAATGCTGATGTCAGGCTGATAAGAACATTTCTTATTTTGTATAACGGATCACTTAGGATGGCAGTAGCATTGTTGACAAAATGCATGCATCGCAGCAGAACTAGGAAGCGGTCTTGGGAAAAGAGGGTAGCAAAGAAGGGAGTTGCAAACATAGGATCTGTGCTCCAGTATTCTCTTAGGGAGTTCTTCTTTACTATCCCCATGAGGAGGACTGTCACCAGGAAAGTATACATTTCACTAATTGTAGTTGTCACCCATTTAGCGAGTTTCCCCCTCACTCCTGGCTCTCTCCTCTCCTGTAGCTCCAAGGCATAGCGATTGGTCTCCTCTACTATGTTTCCCACCAGCTCCTCTGTCAGAAACAACTTGAAGCACTCTGCCTCAGTTGGAAATGGCAAGGGGCGTTGCACTCCAGACTGGGACTCGTCAAAGCAAACAGCAGGGCCAGGAGGGGTGAAATGACTGGCGGCCTTCCAGCTACCACAGAACTCCTGTACTTCATCCACTGTCGGTCTGCCTCCATCACCACCAGCATCTTCAAAGGGACCTGGTACTTCGTCAGTGGACAAGGGAACCTCAGATTCAGGGTTCTCAATGGCTATAAGGTTGGGGGGCAGCTCCTCACTGTCACTGTCAGAATCAGATTCCTGACTTTCATACTCAGACTCATTGTCAGAATTTTCAAAATCTCCAGAATTTTCACATTTGTGAGTTGTCTCCTTTTGAAAGACATTGCTAATGCTACAGCTTAGCTCACAAGCTGAAACTAATCGTTGTTTACTTTCGATTTCTGTGTTTTAGCTAATTATTTCGATCAATGGTGAGCTCACCCGTGATGTGATTAATTATACATAGTAATTGATATTAACTAATTCATATTGTAGTTTATGTCAGCCGAGAGTTAGAAAATATGACCACTTGTGTTGCGTCAATCTTTCCTCAGTTAGCGCTAGGACAAATGTAGCCTACATTTTTCCGGTTAGGGGGATTGTGTTATGCTGTAGCTACTTCTGTGAATGTCTTAACATTGCATCCAAAAATAAACTGCTCACATTCTGGACATAACTTTGTAAGGACTGTGTTTGTGTAAATAGTTTCTGAAAAAAAGTGTGGCGAGCTCAATTGTTGATTGTTGTCATTTGAAACTGGCGTTCTAAATGAGCGTTCTAAATGAGCGTTCTAATCACAAGGATGTGATCATACGCTTCAGGGACCACTGTAGGACGATCACAGCCATGTGATGGTACGTGTGAAAGGGTTAACAGTTTTAGAAACTTCAGAGAGTTTTCTATCCAATACTAACAATTACATGCATATCATAGCTTCTGGGCCTGAGTAAAAGGCAGTTTACTTTGGGCACATCAGACTCTCTGTACTTCCGAACACTAGCCCAAACAGGTTAACTTCTTAGGGAGTGGCAGCAGAGGTGACGGTTTTGGAGAGTCTGGCGTGCCCAAAGTAAAATGCCTGCCACTCAGGCCCAGAAAATAGGATATGCACATAATAAGTACTATTGGATAGGAAACACTCTGACGTTTCTAAAAGTGTTAATAATGTATGTGAGTATAACAGAACTGATATAGCAGGCGAAAACCCGAGGAAAATCCATCCGGATTTGCAGTTGTTTTTGTAGATGACCTTCTCCAGGCTGCCTATTCATTTGTATTTTAATGAACAATGGACAATATATTGAGGTGCCATACAGACTGGGGTTGCTTCCTTATGGGGCTACAGCACTTTGCATCCCTATTGGCTAAACTGTTTAGTACAGATGGCCAGTCCCATATGGGCTTCCATACAATTCCTTTTTTCTTTTTTTTTCTTCCTATGTTTAGACCATATTGCTAATAATAAGGAGGATATTTGACTGTTTAGCCTTGAATTTCTGATATATTTAGCCTACTTTTTTTTCTCCTTTTTTTATTCTTCTACTGTACATTACCCACCCTAATTGATCAAGTCTGCAAACTTAAATGTACAGGTAAATGGTTACTTATTTTATGTTTAACTTTATTTTCTTTCTCAATACCTTAAAAAAATATGCTTAAGACATTTCATAGGTAAGACTGCCACTCACCATTATGCTGCAACCCTGTAATGATAGTGCAGAGCGGGGGGAACCAGGGAGGGAAGGTGTAGAGTTAGGGAGGGGGTACTAGGGAATGGGGAAGGGTGGAATCGTTCATGGTTTCTGGGTGGGGAACGACCAATGGATGGGTTTCCCTGTGGGTCCTGCTTTTTGTTTCACATCAATGGGGTTATTAACACTAAAGATAACAATTGCATCAATAATACTACTTTTTTAGATAAACAATGGCAATACTAGCTATTCTGTCTTGAAATTTGAAAGGCCTAAACTCACCTATTAAATGTTCCAGCTGTCTTGATATCCTAGCAAGAAACCATATTGATATAGCAATGTCCCAAGAAACACATCTGCTCCTAAAGGACAAGCATAGAATAGAGAACAATTTGTATAAACTGACTGTTTTTTCATCAACTCCAAACAAAACTTAAGGTGTAATCGTAATTATACTTATGAAACTCAAAATTACCATCTTGGGTAAAGACAAAGACCAAGAAGGCAGAATCCCTTTCCTTAAAACTAGTTAGGGAGCGGCATCAGAGGTGACGGTTTTGGAGAGTCCGGCGTGCCCAAAGTAAAATGCTTGCCACTCAGGCCCAGAAACTAGGATATGCACATACAGTGAGGGAAAAAAGTATTTGATTCCCTGCAGATTTTGTACGTTTGCACACTGACAAACGCATGTGAAAAATGTTATAAATGGAATTGCATTTTAATGAGGGAAATAAGTATTTGACCCCTCTGCAAAACATGACTCAGTACTTGGAGGCAAAACCCTTGTTGGCAATCACAGAGGTCAGATGTTTCTTGCAGTTGGCCACCAGGTTAGTACACATCTCAGGAGGGATTTTGTCCCACTCCTCTTTGCAGATCTTCTCCAAGTCATTAAGGTTTCGAGGCTGACGTTTGGCAACTCGAACCTTCAGCTCCCTCCACAGATTTTCTATGGGATTAAGGTCTGGAGACTGGCTAGGCCACTCCTGGACCTTAATGTGCTTCTTCTTGAGCCACTCCTTTGTTACCTTGCCGTGTGTTTTGGGTCATTGTCATGCTGGAATACCCATCCACGACCCATTTTCAATGCCCTGGCTGAGGATCTCACCCAAAATTTGACAGTACATGGCCCCGTCCATCGTCCCTTTGATGCGGTGAAGTTGTCCAGTCCCCTTAGCAGAAAAACACCCCCAAAGCATAATGTTTCCACCTCCATGTTTGACGGTGAGGATGGCTTTCTTGGGGTTATAGGCAGCATTCCTCCTCCTCCAAACACAGCGATTTGAGTTGATGCCAAGAGCTCCATTTTGGTCTCATCTGACCACAACACTTTCACCCAGTTGTCCTGTTCATTGGCAAACTTCAGACGGGCATGTATATGTGCTTTCTTGAGCAGGGGGACCTTGCGAGCGCTGCAGGATTTCAGTCCTTCACGGCATGGTGTGTTACCAATTGTTTTCTTGGTGACTATGGTCCCAGCTGCCTTGAGATCATTGACAAGATCCTCCCATGTAGTTCTGGGCTGATTCCTCACCGTTCTCATGATCATTGCAACTCCACGAGGTGAGATCTTGCATGGAGCCCCAGGCCGAGGGAGATTGACAGTTCTTTTGTGTTTCTTCCATTTGCGAATAATCACACCAACTGTTGTCACCTTCTCACCAAGCTGCTTGGCGATGGTCTTGTAGCCCATTCCAGCCTTGTGTAGGTCTACAATCTTGTCCCTGACATCCTTGGAGAGCTCTTTGGTCTTGGCCATGGTGGAGAGTTTGGAATCTGATTGATTGATTGCTTCTGTGGACAGGTGTCTTTTATACAGGTAACAAACTGAGATTAGGAGCACTCCCTTTAAGAGTGTGCTCCTAATCTCAACTCATTACCTGTATAAAAGACACCTGGGAGCCAGAAATCTTTCTGATTGAGAGGGGGTCAAATACTTATTTCCCTCATTAAAATGCAAATCAATTTATAACATTTTTCACATGCGTTTTTCTGGATTTTTTTGTTGTTATTCTGTCTCTCACTGTTCAAATAAACCTACCATTAAAATTATAGACTGATAATTTCTTTGTTAGTGGGCAAAATCAGCAGGGGATCAAATACTTTTTTCCCTCACTGTAATTAGTACTATTGGA
>QNTS01000292.1:1063678-1141127 GCA_003317085.1 Hucho hucho
AAAAGTGTTTTTGACACATTGCCTCATTTTGAACCCCTCCCTATTGAAAACAGACATATATGGGAGTAAGATTGCAGTACCTATTGCTTCCACTGGATGTCAACAGTCTCTAGACAGTGTTTGATGATGTTTAGTTGCTCTGGATGGTAATAGAAGAAGAATTTCGAACTAGTCATCGGATGTAAACAGAAGAGGAAGCGCGTTCACGGGCTCGCGCGCGCTGTGGTTTTTTCCTTTCCTATCGTCCAGTTTATAATCCGGTTGAAATATTATAGTAAATATACATAAAAGTATTCCTAAGGATACATTATCAATGATGTTTGATTGTTCTTGGACAAGTGTATAGGTATAGGTTGAACGCGTTCTCTTCACGTTTCAATGGGCGATTCGACGTTGGATTTTCTGAACATAATGCGCCAACCAAACTGAGATTCATGGATATAGTAAATTACTTTTTCTAACAAAATAACCATTGGATGTCTTCGTTGGACACTTGGGAAGCCCTCAGCAGAAGTTCTTCAAAAGGTAAGGGATTTGTTTTCGCTGTGAAATGTGTTTTCTGTGATCCGCGATGGTTTATGAATTTATGCTAATGGTTAAAATATTGGAGGTGCTACCCTCAAACAATCAAATGTTGTGCTTTCGCCGTAAAGCCTTTTTGAAATCAACGCTGTGATATTGCCAAGAAGCAGAGCTTTTGATGACTATGAAACACTTGTATATTGATGAATGTTTAATAATTCAACTTTTGGATTTTGAATCTGGCGCCTTGCATTTCACCTGGTAGTGTCGGGCGCCCCACTGCTCCCTAATAGGTTAACTTGGCTTTCGAAGACCTTAGATAGGCAGGGTGGGATAGATATAGGTCTGTAAGTTTAGGTCTAGAGTGTCTCCCCTTTTGAAGAAGGGGATGACCGCAGCAGCTTTCCAATCTTTGGGGATCTCAGACGATACGAAAGAGAAGTTGAACAGGCTAGTAATAGGGGTTGCAACAATTACGGCAGATAATTTTTGAAAGAGAGAGTCCAGGTTGTCTAGCCCAGCTGATTTGTAAGGGTCCAGATTTTGCAACTCTTTGCGAACATCAGCAGTCTGGATTTGAGTGAATGAGAAATGGGGGGGGTGGCCAAGTTGCTGTGGGGGGTACAGGGCTGTTGACCGGGGTAGGGGTAGCCAGGTGGAAAGCATGGCCAGCCGTCGAAAAATGCTTATTATAATTTTCAATTATACTGGATTTATTGGTGTCGACAGTGTTTCCTAGCCTCGACAGTGTTTCCTAGCCTCAGTGCAGTGGGCATCTGGGAGGAGGTTCTCTTATTCTCCATGGACTTTACAGTATCCCAGAACTTTTTGGAGTTTGTGCTACAGGATGCAAATTTCGGTTTGAAAAAGCTAGCCTTTGCTTTCCTAACTGCCTGTGTATATTGTTTCCTAACTTCCCTGTAAAGTTGCATATCGCGGGGGCTATTTGATGCTAATGCAGAACGCCAAAGGATGTTTTTGTGCTGGTCAAGGGCAGTCAGGTCTGGAGTGAACCAAGGGCTATATCTGTTCCTGGTTCAACATTTTTTGAATGGGGAATGCTTATTTAAGATGGTGAGGAAAGTACTTTTAAAGAACGACCAGGCATCCTCTACTGACGGAATGAGGTCAATATCCTTCCAGGATACCCGGGCCAGGGCAATTAGAAAGGCCTGCTCGCTGAAGTGTTTTAGGGAGCGTTTGACAGTGATGAGGGGTGGTTGTTTGACCGCAGACCCATTACGGACGCAGGCAATGAGGCAGGGATCTCTGAGATCCTGGTTGAAGACAGCAGAGGTGTATTTAGAGGGCAGGTTAGTCAGGATGATATCTATGAGGGTGCCCGTGTTTACATATTTGGGGTTGTACCTGGTAGGTTCATTGATAATTTGTGTGAGATTGATGGCATCTAGCTTAGATTGTAGGATGGTCGGGGTGTTAAGCATGTCCCAGTTTAGGTCACCTAACAGTACGAGCTCTGAAGATAGATGGGGGCAATCAATTCACATATGGTGTCCAGGGCACAGCTGGGGGCAGAAGGTGGTCTATAACAAGTGGCAACAGTGAGAGACTTGTTTCTGGATCTCTGTTTTTTAGAAGTAGATGCTTGAATTGTTTGGGTAAAGACCTGGATAGTATGACAGAACTCTGCAGGCTGTCTCAGACACGGCTAGGACATCCGGGTTGGCAGAGTGTGCTAAAGCAGTGAGTAAAACAAACTTAGGGAGGAGGCTTCTAATGATAACATGCATGAAACCAAGGCTTTTACGGTTACAGAAATCAACAAATGAGAGCGCCTGGGGAATAGGAGTGGAGCTAGGCACTGCAGGGCCTGGATTAACCTCTACATCACCAGAGGAACAGAGGAGGAGTAGGATAAGGGTACGGCTAAAGGCTGTAAGGACTGGTCGTCTAGTGCGTTCGGAACAGAGAGTAAAAGGAACAGGTTTCTGGGCGTGGAAGAATAGATTCAAGGCATAATGTACAGACAAGGGTATGGTAGGAAGTGAATACAGTGGAGGTTAACCTAGGCATTGCGTGACGATGAGAGAGGTTTTGTCTCTAGAGACATCATTTAGACCAGGTGAGGTCACCGCATGTGTGGGAGGTGAAACAAAAGGGCTAGCTAAGGCATATTGAGCAGGGCTGGAGTCTCTACAGTGAAATAAGACAATAATCACTAACCAAAACAGCAATGGTCAAGACATATTGACATTAGTGAGAGGCATGCGTAGCCGAGTGTTCATAGGGACCAGTGGGAGGCTAGGTGAGATGGAGACACGGCGATTCAGACAGCTAGCGGGCCGGGGCTAGCAGAAGGGCCTTAGGGGGGACGTTGCGATGGAAGAAAGTCTGGTGTAGCTCCCTCGGACGGCAGACCAGTCGTGTTGGATTGGCAGGGCTCCGTGTAGGCAGTAAAAGGGTCCAGGCCAATTGGTAAAATAGGTATTGTAGACCAATAAATTGGATGATGGTCCTCTTCAGCTAGCAGTCCGATATGCTCTAGACAGCTAGCGGCCCGCGGCTAGCAGGGTAGCGGATATGGCTTCAGGGGACGTCGCAACGGAGGAGCCTGTTGACACCCCTCGGGCGGATTACGTCGGTAGACCAGTTGTGGTGGAATCGGCGGGGCTCCGTGTCGGCAGTAAAAAGGGTCCAGGCCAATTGGCAAAATATGTATTGTAGCCCAAGAAGTGGCTGATGGACCTCTTCAACTAGCCGGGGGCTGGGCCTAGTGCGAGGCTAGTTCCAGGCTCACTGGTGCTTGCTTCGGGACAGAGACGTTAGCCAGGGGGGTAGCCACTCGGATAGCAGCTAGCTAGCTGCGATGATCCAGGTGAAAAGGTTCAGAGCTTGCGGTAGGAGACCGGAGATGGAGAAAGAGCAGTCCGGTAAGCTCTGGGTTGAAATGCGCTGTGCAGACTGGCAGGAGTTGACCAGGCTAAGGTTAGCTGATGACCGCTAGCCATGGCTAACTGACTATTAGCTAGTAGCTAGTTACCTGGCTAGCTTCTGTTGGGGGTTCTGGTTCAAAAGTATAGAAAATAGCAGATCCATACCACATTGGGTGAGGCAGGTTGCAGGAGAGTATATTGAAACTGAGGTTAAAATATTAAAAAAATATATACAAAGGAAAAAGGAAGGAAAAATGATATATACACGGGACACGACAAGACGAAGACAAAGACGTCTGAACTGCTACGCCATCTTGGATTTTTTTTTGCACATAGCACAAGTGGGGGGGGGGCTTTCCTCTTGTGTTCTCTATTGCTCCTCTATTGTTCCTCATGCAAGGGGGAGGCTGATGACATCAACACTTCCCATCAAACCAACTCCTTGTACGCCCTACTCCTTGACGTTGGCAGATGTCTCTAAAAAAACACTATTTTGTTCAAAACATGTTTTTTTTACACTTTAGTTCTGCGTACTTTACTGTATTTATACTTGGGATATCACTTTTCAACAGGAAAAGTTAAAACATCACTGGAGGATGTCTTTAAAAAGAAGCTCAGTCGTGAAAGCCTTCCTCCCCCTCCCACTTGACAGAATCCATGTACAGTACTTATGATGACTGTGACAGCGTGTAATTAGATTTTTATGGACAGTGTCGTGGGTCATAACTTAGAACACTAGATGGCTCAAAACTTTTTACTGCCCTCCCTGAATTTTAACAACCTTCCACTTGTACTCCTGCTGGACTCCTCTCATACCCTTTCAGTTGTCATAAAGGTGCTCTTCTCCTCCCTCACCTGGCCTCCTCTAGCGGGAGAAAATATACATTTTCTAAATAAACCTTTCTCCCCATCTCTACCCGTCACATACACACTTTTAGAAGAAAAAAAAAATATTTGGCTATCCCCATACAGTACGAGAACCCTTTTTGGTTCCAGGTAGAACCATTTTGGGTTCCATGTAGAACTCTTTCCACAGAGGGTTCTACATGAAACCCAAAATGGTTCTACACTGAACAAAAATATAAACGCAACATGTAAAGAGTTGGTCCCATGTTTCATGAGCGAAAATAAAGGATCCAAGAAATGTTCCTCTCAAAATTTGTGCACAGTCCATCCACCTGACAGGTGTGGCATATCAAGAAGCTGATTAAATAGCGTGATCATTACACAGGTCCACCTTTTACTGGGAACAATAAAAGGCCACTCTAAAATCTGCAGTTTTATCACACAACACAATGCCACAGATGTCTCAACTTTTGAGGGAGTGTGGAATTGGCATGCTGAGCGCAGGAATGTCCACCAGAGCTGTTGCCAGATAATGTAATATTAATTTCTCTACCTTAAGTCGCCGCCAACGTTTTAGAGAATTTGGCAGTATGTCCAACCGCAGACCACGTGTATGACGTCATGTGTGCGGGTGGTTTGCTGATATCAACGTTGTGAGCAGAGTGCCCCATGGTGGCGGTGGGGTTATGGTATGGGCACTCATGAGCTACAGACAACGAACAACATTACATTTTATTGATGGCAATTTTAATGCACAGAGATACCGGGATGAGATCCTGAGGGTCATTGTTGTGCCATTCATCCACTGCTATCAACTCAAATCAAAATCAAATCAAATTTGTCACATACACGTGTTTAGCAGATGTTATTGCGGGTGTAGCGAAATGCTCCAACAGTGCAGTAATATCTAACAAGTAATATCTAACAATTTCACAACAATACACACAAATCTAAAGTAAAGGAATGGAATTAAGAATATATAAATATTTGGGCGAGCAGTGTCAGAGCGGCATAAGCTAAGATACAGTAGAATAGGATAGAATACAGTATATACATATGAGATGAGTAATGCAAAATATGTAAACATTATTAAAGTGACTAGTGTTCCATTATTAATGTGGCCAGTGATTTCAAGTCTATGTATATAGGGCAGCAGCCTCTAATGTGCTAGTGATGGCTGTTTAACAGTCTGATGGCCTTTAGATAGAAGCTGTTTTTCAGTCTCTCGGGCCCAGCTCTGTACTGACCTCGCCTTCTGGATGATAGCGGGGTGAAAAGGCAGTGGCTGGAGGGGTTGTTGTCCTTGATGATCTTTTTGGTCTTCCTGTGACATCGGGTGCTGTTACATAGGTGTCCTGGATGTTTCAGCATGATAATGGACGTCCCCAGAATGCTGGACAGATCAGTGCTCTATTAGGCAGCGGCCCACTCCATTGGCTACAGAGGTAGGAAACATCAGGACTGGTTAGATGACAGTGGAGGCTGGTGACTTGCAAAATTGAGGAGGATGGGAGACCCAAGGCATTGGCACGAACTGCACGGAGACGACAAAGTTGAGGATTTCAGAGGCTTGATTTCAGTGTAGGACAGGGGTTGAGGTGTTCATAGGCTTCAGTGCAGGACAGGCTCATCATTGATGGATGGTGTTGGAGAAGAGCTCAACTGTTCCACTGAGTGCAGGACAGGATTTGACTGGGATGACAAAAAACAATAACACACTACACATTTAGACAAAAGAGCTAAGAATGATTTAGTCCAAGCAAGGAGTAAAATAATTATTGTGTAATAATGTGATTGTCTTTGCATATGTTATTGACTCTACATAGAAAATTGGTCTACTCACATTGCTTGGAGAGGAAACATTCAGTGGATAAGAGGGCACATGAGACGTGGCTTCAGTTCATGTCAGGAGAGTTGACAATGGTAGTGGTCATCACCTCTTAATCAGGGAACAGGAGGGGCATTAACTGTAAATACGAATAGCTTATTCATTCCATTACAGCAGCACCACCATAGGTTTGGTCAACAGGTTTCTCCATTAAGTTAAATTCAAACATCTCAGAATTCAAAGTCAAACACAGACTGCGCATCTCGCCCACTTGACACATCAAAATAGCCTAAGAAATGCTCCTGGATAAAGCCCTGATCATCCACATACCTGACAATAACTGACCACCGCGAACAGACTTGTGGCACCATAGGTCCCAGAGTGGTGGGGCAATTTTTTCCCTCTGGGGCCCCAGAGTTTTTCCTTATCTGGCTGGTAACATAACCAGGAAAACTCTGGACAATATAGGGTATGACAGTGATCAATCAGTTGTAAAAAGGTTTTATACGGGCTATGATCGGACCCGTTTTTTCTAATCAGGTCACATGGTTTAAAAAAAACTGGCCATGGGGAGGATGAAAACCCTGTCAAACTGCAGCAAATGAATTATATTTAGACTAGACTAACAGGGGGGTTTCCTCTACCCAGACACAGAGACAACAACTGATGGACAATAGAACTCACAGGGCTGAGCTTTCTTTATGCATGTTTATATAGTTATCTATGTAACTGTAGGCCTAATAAAACATTGACACACAGTCTATGTCATAACTATTAAGTTGACTGATTAATTCCAGGTAATACTTTTGGATTAAAAAGATCTAGTCAGCCTAGCCAGCCCAAGTTTGCATTTAAACCACATTTGATCACATTCACATTTTCTCCTGACAAACAAATAAACTTCAAATACATAACGTTACCAATTTGTTTACCCTGACCAAATGGACCGGACGCATAGGCTGTATGCAGCTGCTATTAGTAGCCTACAGTTGATCAAACTGAATTTTTTTCTCGTTTTCATCCCATACAGCATGTAAGATCTCTAATGTTTAGGTGTGCCTATAATGCAACATTTATGTAAAGAGTTTTTGCTTGTGTCTGTCCAGAGTGATGATGTGTTATCACCTTTGCTAAATAAATACTGGAGGAAAGTGGAACGTCTATGCACTACGTCAACCTTTCTTGATGTGATGTGATGGAATCGATCAAATCATTCTGAATTGATTTCGACATCCCAGAGAAGACAGTACAAACTTCCATATGCTCATCAAGTAAAGCATCGTAACGTTCAATTACCTCTGCAAGCTCCTTGTAGTTGACCTTGTTAGCTGAACTTTCCCTCTCGTCGTGCCCCTAAGGAAAAGCCAACTCTTCCCAATAAACTGCTTGTGACCCTGTTTTATTTTACCTTCTCGTTGTGTTGCGTAGTTTGAATACGCAGATGTTCATCCATAACATGATCGATGCAGCTTTTCCACAGAAACTAGAATCTGATGTGGGCAATAAATCCACTACATTGTTGTTAGCATTAGCTAGCCTTTCTAGTGGAGAAAACTGCACTCTGGTATTTAGCTAGCTAGCTACTTGCTACTAAAGTTGAACTAACTCGACACAGAAAAGAAAGTTCTAAAACCAAGAAAACAATATATAATCTACCTCCTCCGTCTCCTGTAGTTTGAAGAAACTAATTTGAACTGAATAATATCCAAAAAATTCTCTAATATAACTCTTCACTCTTAATCTTTATCCAATATGTCACCAACTCACCAAGCTTCTCAACACATAGAACCCCTATAATGCTCTGTGGCACAACAACAATACACTACCCTAGGTTCGTTCTCTGATCCTAATCCTACGATTGGATGGACAACTTGTCAGTTAATATTGCAAAAGCTTTGATTGGTTAGAGTACGTCCTCCGGAAGTGGTCATAATTACCTTCTAGGTCTAAGGAACGGGGTAAGGCCATTGAGCCTCCTAGGTTTTGTATTGAAGTCAATGTAGCCAGAAGCTCCGGCTACACAATGGTGCTAGCCTAGAGTGTGTTGTTGAGACTACTGTAGACCTTCATTACAAAATAGTGAGTTTTAATCAGGTGTTTGGTGACGTGAATATATTTAGTATAGTTTTATCTAAAAAGGATAACTTTTAAGGTTAAGTGCCTAGTGATACATTGATTACATCCAATTATTAATTATTAAAGTGGCTAGAGATTGAGTCTGTATTGTCCAGTAATGTTGTGATGGTGTCCAAGATCTCATCGAACAGTGGAGGCTCCACAGAGGAGGAAGGGGAGGACCATCCTACTCAGTGAAATTCCGAATTTTTTTAAATAATGAAACATTAAACAATGCCACTTTATATAATGTTTACATACCCTACATTACTCATCTCATATGCATATACTGTACTCTATACCATCTACTGCATCTTGCCTATGCCGTTCAGCCATCGCTCATCCATAAATGTATATGTACATATTCTTAATCATTGCTTTACACTTGAGTGTATAAGGTAGTTGTTGTGAAATTGTTAGATTACTTGATAGATATTACTGCACGGTCGGAACTAGAAGCACAAGCATTTCCCTACACTCGCATTAACATCTGCTGACCATGTGTATGTGACTAATAAAATTTGATTTGATTTGATATGATATGCACAAAGCTTACAGGGCTGCTCTCAACAGCCTCACATCTGCTACCCTCAGCCAACAATGGTGAGCATCACGCAAGGAAGTGCAAACAAACTTGCGTACTCACCAGACATGTCACCCATTGAGCAGTTTGGGATGCTCTGGATCGACGTCTATGACAGCGTGTTCCAGTTCCCGCCAATATTAAATAACTTCTTACAGCCATTGAAGAGGAGTTGGACAACATTCCATAGTCCACAATCAACAGCCGGATCAACTCTATGAGAAGGAGATGTGTCACGCTGCAAGAGGCATTTCGTGGTCACACCAGATATAGACTGGTTTTCTGATCCCCCTACCTTTTTTTACATTTTTATATGTGACCAAGATGCATATCTGTATTCCCAGTCTTGTGAAACCAAAGGGTTCTCCTATGGGGACAGCTGAATAACCCTTTAAGGTTCTAGATAGCACTTTTTTTCTAAGAGTGCAGGTGTTGGGCAAGAGAATGGGACTCACCTTAAGAGCATGTTCACATTTATGGGAGCCGATTGGAGCAGTAGCATTAATGGATGGTATTTTGGGATGTGTATTAATGAAACTGGCACATGGCTCAGAACCCAGTGGGTGACATGCTGGATCCACTGTATGCCAGGGATATTAAAATCAGTCTGGTTGTGTTTATTTCTCCTCAGATAGAGTTCCTGTAGTGAAGCATTGCAGCTCACTGTGTGAATAACTGAAACCCCTTTTTTCTTTACATTTTCCAAGGATGCATGATTTGATGTATTTCAATAGCGCATTTGCATAAATTTCAACCGTGCTCTGATTCTACATGTCATTTTCTTTATTTAATCTTGCTGGGACCCCTTCCACAGAGTATGACACAGATGGAATGGGATATCATACGAGCTGTGGATGTACGTGTGCAAATGCTTGTGACTGTGTTCTGTAATGCAGGGTAATCTCTCTTCATTGTGAGTGCAGAGGAATTGCAGTTTTGGCAGTTCGCTCATCGCTTGTTTGAAAAACGCACTATATGGATTTCTATCTGTCTGCCGTTCTCGTTAATGTACGTTATTTTGTTCTAATGTCAGAATAATATTTTTTATGTGCAGCAACCAGCACTCTCGAATTAATCAGTTAGCTTTTCAAAGCAACTTAAAAAGATTGGAAGTCCATAATGGAGTACTTCATTATAGATTTTTATAAATGTTCCTTTCAAGCTGCATAGAATAGAGGCTTCTTTTGATATCCATCCAGAAAAATATGAGCATCTGGGAGATGCAGAGAAACAAAACACCATTTAAATGACTTGCCTTTAAATCTTATCTCATAAGCACTTTCTGTGAATGTCAACAAAGTACAACTGAAGTTGACATAAGTTGTGTCTGGAGACTTCGTTGATAGGGGACTTCAAACTGAACTGACCAGACACCCGGGTGTGTGTGTGCAGGGTGTGTCTTTGTGTGTGTTCTTGTCTGTCTGTGCGTGTGCATGTCTGTGTGCTTACAGTATGTGTGTGTGCATGTCTGCTTCTGCCTGTGTATGTGTGTGTGCGTGCGTGCATGTCTGTGCGAGTGTGTGTGCACATTTGTGTGTGTGTGTGTGTGTGTGCGGGTTATCTCGTTTGTTTGTATGGCGAACATAAAGCATTCAGCTACCAGCCCGTTACAAGGTGCCAGGGTAGATTGCTTTGGCATGGTGAGGCGTAATGCCTCTATTGGGCAAAATAAATGTTGCGAATGTTAAGCCGCTGCTGCATGTATGCCTGTGATAAGCTGATCATAAACGAAAGGATTTATGATACTGCATTAAGGAGCTGCATTTATTCATTCAACTATTATTTAGTGTATAATGGTGAGGGGAAGATTTAAAGAAATGCCTTTTTGAAGGGATAGCAGCAGGATGTAGCATTAACAAGACAGGGAATTAAATTACTCAGGTTTTTTAATATTTTTTTGCTTGGAGTGTCTTCATTTACTGAACAGATCAGAGATACGGGAGGAAGAGAGACCTAAAATGATCCATATTTTTGGCACCAGACAGACGAGCAGTGTAAAATGATGATAAATGTAAGGCTAAGCTGATATCGGCGCTCTTTCTTTCTCTCACTCCCTGAGGCTGTGTGAATGTATTTTCACAAATGAAGGTACTGGTACCTACTGCATGTTTGTATGTTTCTATTCATTGTGTCCTCACAGCCAATCACTTAACCCAGTTTCTGCAATGCCGTATTACTTTATCTCAGTCAAAAGTAGACATTTGGACTGGTTTGTACAGCTTTGGTTTGCATTTAGATACATTACAAGGACCTGTGGTAATGTCATTTGATTCCAAAAACGAGGACACTTCTCATAAGAAGTCCTGTCTAGGGTTGCAAAGCTACCGGTAGTTTACCAAAGATACCGGAATCTTCAGTAACTTAGGTAATTAATATGGTGGAAAAAGTATTCAATTGTCATACTTGAGTATTCGGTTTTAAATATACTTAAGTATAAAAAGTAAATGGAATTGCTAAAATGTACTTAAATATCAAAAGTACAAGTATTAACCATTTCAAGTTCCTTATATTAAGCAAACCAGACGGCACAATTTTATATATTTATTTATTGACGGATAGCCAGGGGCACACGCCAAAACTCAGACATAATTTACAAATGAAGCATTTGTGTTTAGTGAGATCAGAGGCAGTAGAGATGACCAGGGATGTTCTCTTGATAAGTGTGTGAACTGGACCATTTTCCTGTCAAAATGTTACAAGTACTTTTGAGTGTCAGGGGAAATGTAAAAAACGACTTAAAGTAGTACTTTAAAATATTTTTACTTAAGTACTTTACACCACTGGTGTAATAGTGCCTGGGTGTAGCTGGTGTAGAGGAGTCAGGCGCAGGACATCAGATATGAGTAATAAACGTATTTTACTCAAATATACACAAATACAACTCAATAAATCGAGCCCACAATTACGGACCGTATTACAAACAAACAATCACTCACAAACAACCATGGGGTAACAGAGGGTTAAATAATGAACAAGTAATTGGGGAATTGAAACCAGGTGTGTAAGACAAGGACAAAACAAATGGAAAATGAAAAGTGGAACGGCGATGGCTAGAAGACCGGTGATGTCGGCCGCCAAACGCCGCCCGAACATGGAGTGGGACCGACTTCGGTGGAAGTCGTGACAGTACCCCCCCACCCCCCTTTGGGGCGCGGCTCCAGCAGCACGCCGACACTGGCCTCGGGGATGACCCGAAGGACGAGGCACAGGGCGATCCGGATGGAGACGGTGGAACTCCCGCAGCAACGAAGGGTCCAGAACGTCCTCCACCGGCACCCAGCACCTCTCCTTTGGACCATACCCCTCCCACTCCATGAGGTACTGAAGGCCCCTCGCCCGACGCCTCGAGTCCATGATGGCTCTAACAGCATACGCCGGGGCCCCCTCGATGTCCAGAGGGGGCGGAGGAACCTCCCGCACCTCAGACTCCTGGAGTGGACCAGCCACCACCGGCCTGAGGAGAGACACATGGAACGAGGATTAATACGGTAATCTGGGGGAAGCTGTAACCTGTAGCAAACCTCGTTCAGTCTCCTCAGGACTTTGAATGGCCCCACAAACCGCGGACCCAGCATCCGGCAGGGCAGGCGGAGGGGCAGGTTTCGGGTCGAGAGCCAGACCCGGTCCCCCGGTGCGAACACCGGGGCCTCACTGCGGTGGCGGTCGGCGCTCCCCTTCTGCCACCTCACGGCCCGTTGCAGGTGCACATGGGCGGCGTCCCAGGTCTCCTCCGAGCGCTTAAACCATTCGTCCACCACAGGAGCCTCGATCTGGCTCTGATGCCAAGGTGCCAGAACCGGTTGATATCCCCGGTACGCACACTGGAAGTGGGAGAGGTTAGTGGAGGAGTGGCGGAGTGAGTTTTGGGCCATCTCTGCCCAGGGGATGAATGCCACCCACTCCCCCGGCCAGTCCTAGCAATATGACCGCAGAAACCTACCCACATCCTGGTTTACTCTATCCATCTGCCGTTACTCTCGGGGTGAAAACCTGAGGTGATTCTGACCGAGACCCCCAGACGTTCCATGAACACCCTCCAGACCCTGCACGTGAACTGGGGACCCCATAGTGCCGGAAGACGGAAGTGAACAGAGCCTCCGCAGTCTGTAGGGCCGTAGGGAGACCGGGCAAAGGGAGGAGACAGCAGGACATAGAAAACCGATCCACAACGACCTGGATCGTGGTGTTGCCTTGTGAGGGAGGAAGATCCATCAGGAAGTCCACCGACAGGTGCGACCATGGCCGTTGTGGAACGGGTAGGGGTTGTAACTTCCCTCTGGGCAGGTGCCTAGGAGCCTTGCACTGGGCGCACACTGAGCAGGAGGAAACATAAACCCTCACGTCCTTGGCCAAGGTGGACCACCAGTACTTCCCACTAAGACAGTGCACCGTCCGACCGATGCCAGGATGACCTGAGGAGGGTGGCGTGTGGGCTCAATAGATCAACTGGTCGCGGACAGCAGATGGAACGAACAGACGCCCAGCTGGACACTGGAGCGGAGTGGGCTCTGTACGTAACGCCCGCTCAATGTCCGCGTCCAGCTCCCACACTACCGGTGCAACCAGGCAAGAGGCCGGGAGTATGGGAGTGTGATCCATGGACCGCTCCTCTGTGTCATACATCCGGGACAGTGCGTCTGCCTTAGCGTTCTGGGAACCTGGTTGGTAGGACAGAGCGAAAACAAAACGGGTAAAAAACATGGCCCACCTTGCCTGGCGAGGGTTCAGTCTCCTCCTAAGATGTACAGATTGCGGTGGTCAGTCCAGATGAGAAAAGGGTGTTTAGCCCCCTCAAGCCAATGTCTCCACGCCTTCAGAGCCTTGACGACAGCCAACAGCTCCCGGTCACCCACATCATAGTTTCGCTCCGCCGGGCTGAGCTTCTTCGAAAAGAAGGCACAGGGGCGGAGCTTCAGTGGCGTACCCGAGCGGTGAGAGAGCATGGCTCATATCCCAGCCTCGGACGCGTCCACCTCCACTATGAATGCCAAAGAGGGATCTGGATGAGCCAGCACGGGAGCCGAGGTAAACAGAGCCTTCAGGTGACCAAAGGCCTTGTCGGCCTCAACCGACCACTGCAGTCACACCGGTCCAACCTTCAGCAGTGAGGTAATGGGAGTCTCTACCTGACCAAAGCCCCGGATAAACCTCCGGTAGTAGTTGGCAAACCCTAGGATCCGCTGCACTTCCTTTACCGTGGTGGGAGTCGGCCAATTACACACGGCTGAAATGCGGTCACTCTCCATCTCCACCCCTGACGTGGAAATGCGGTACCCTAGGAAGGAGACGGACTGTTGGAAGAACAGACATTTCTCAGGCTTGACGTACAGGTCATGCTCCAACAGTCGACCAAGCACCCTGCGCACCAGGGACACATGCTCGGCACGTGTAGTATAATAGAATGTCGTCGATATACACCACTACACCCTGCCCGTGCAGGTCCCTGAAAATCTCGTCAACAAAGGCCTGGAACACTGATGGAGCATTCATCAACCCGTACGCCATGACGAGGTACTCATAGTGCCCGGAGGTGGTACTAAATGCAGTCCTCCACTCGTCCCCCTCCCGGATACGCACCAGGTTGAGATCCAATTTTGTGAAGAAGCGCGCCCCGTGCATTGACTCGATCGCACTGGCTATGAGAGGCAGCGGGTAGCTGTACCTCACAGTGATCTGATTGATACCCCGATAGTACCCCGATAATTACAGACACCTGTTAAAATCTGAAGTACCCAAAAGTGCCACTAGATGTCTTGTACATAAAATCCTTGAAAGATACCAACATTCTGGTAGTTTATTGATTAACTTTGAAAGTTTCAAGTAGTATATAATTCAAGTAATATTGCAGCCCTAGTAATGTCACCATAATCTTCAGACATTTGAGACTAGAAAAAAGATAGCATACGCTGCCAGGATGATATCTTGCGATTGCCCTGGTAAAGGAATAAAATAATAATTTTGATGGTTGTGTAAATATTCATGCTTGTTTCTGACAATGTTCTGTGTAGAAATACATGAAAGTGGGGTTAGGTGGGGTTAGGTTTGGACGGTATCCAGATTTTCATACCTTCATACCGTTACTGTACCATACCGGGGTATACGGTATAAACAGCAGAGGATACAAGTGGCTCTATTTCTTTCCAAACAGATTTTTTTTTAACGTACAAAACAATTTATGCAGCAGGGATCTTGATCCTGGCGGGGATTGATTGTCTTTGCTTTATACAAGTAGCTTGATGTTGCAAGCTAGCCACTTAGTGTGTGCCACGCTAGTGTTAGCAAGGGCTACAGTGACCCCCTCATACTACTAATGCTGATATTATGCAAAGCTCCAGATTTCTAACTGAGTCCCTCTGACAGGCTAATTGCCTTGACAGCTCTTGTTAGAGATGTTTTATGGGTGTGCAGTGGAGGCTCCCAGAGTCAGGTCCGCGTGAATCCATGCCAGGCAGCTTGCCTGGTGGAGGGGGGAGGGGGTGTCCAGGGTTGGGTCTGGGTTCGACTGAGGTCATTAGAATGGTCAGCAGCTGGGATGTTGGCATGCTGTCAGGTCCTCGTGTCCCCCTGACCCGGCCGCTGCCCGGTGCATCTAGATGAGGTAAGTCGTGCAGCAGAGTGAGGTCACAGAGGCACTGTCATTAGAGGGGAGGTCAGAGAGCTATAATCACTTACATCTTAAAAAGGCTGATTCCTGACAGCCACACCACAGGTAGTCATACATCATACAGGACTGGCTAGCTGATGCCTGTTTACCCTCCCTCCCTCACTGTCTCTGGCCATTGTGTGAATCCATGCAGCACTATTGCAGTGTAGTTATCTGCTTATAATGGAAGAGATGGAGTATTTTTTACATTATACATATGTGAACTTGTATTATGGATGGCTATTATTTATTTAGCTGAATGTTAGGATAGAAAACAGCACTTAAACCAGACTATTATTTTAGGGATACTATGGTTGGTGCATGTGCCTTAGTCTTAATGTGTTTTTTTTTTATCATGTGTTGGTCATTGTTGCGTGTTCTGTCATTGTAAGTCATTTTTTAATAAAAACATTTATTTCACCTTTATTTAACTGGGTAGGCCATTTGAGAACAAGTTCTCATTTACAACTGCGACCTGGCCAAGATAAAGCAAAGCAGTGCGACAAAAACAACAACACAGAGCTACACATGAGATAAACAAACGTACAGTCAATAACACAATAGAAAAATCTGTATCCAGTGTGTGCAAATGAAGTAAGGAGGTAAGGCAAAACATAGGCCAATAGTGGCAAAGTAATTACAATTTAACAATTTACACTGGAGTCATATATGTGCAGATGAGGATGTGCTAGTAGAAATACTGGTGTGCAAAAGATCAGAAAAAAAATATATGGGGATGAGGTAGGTAGTTGGTTGGATGGGCTATTTACAAATGGGCTGTGTACAGCTGCAGCGATCGGTAAGCTGCTCTGACAGCTGCATTGATGATGCATGCTATGCTACAACAATTTCCAAATTAGGATTAAAAAAGTAATACTCTACTCTACTTTCTACTCTACTCTCTTAAAATAAATGTTTCAACTGGGATCCTGGCTGATCAGGTTATATCAGCTTAGACTAACCCCATTATAAATGATGTCTCACCAGGTTAGGCTTTGGTTTTTACACCAACCACCACTGTGATGAAAGAATCCATGTAGCCTGTCAATAAAACATACACAGGGTTCTTCTTGCAGTTTGACTACCGATGGGTCTTCTCTCTAGCACGTTTATTCAAGGGTAAATCCATTTGAATTCAATCACTTTTTGACAACATCCCTTTTAATTTAAACAAAACTTTCCGTATGTGTTTTCCCATGGAAGAAGTGGTCAGAAAGTGACTTTTTGCCAAAACATTCAGAGGATAACGTTGCTCTAAGTTGGCCCATTTTGCATACCCCACCATACCATAACATATCCATGTCTTCATCACTGGAAAATATAAATGGTTGATTTTGATATATTTTAAAAGCTTGCAAACAGTGTTGTCAAACTATTTGAGTATTTATTGAAAATTTCACACTAACCTATTTCACACCATCTGAGAGTTTTGTATTGTGCCCGCCATTTGTGACACAACATGCACTTGAAAACAGGGTGGGTGTCATTTCATTCATAGAAATATAATTCATAGAATGACCTATCCCTTTAGACCACTGCAATTTAGCTGGAACTCCATTGAAATGTAAATTGAATGTACATTTTAACGCCGGTCCACCCACTGTCTAATATCAACTTAAACACTTAGGGAGAAGCGGCGCGCCAGCTGTCAAAAAGTGATTTACTTCAAATGGATTTACCATAAACTAAATGGTGTTGATGTTGAGAAAGGTTGTGTATGTGCATGCACCTGGGTCTGTGTATCTCTGTGTGTACCTGTATGTATTTCTCCTCTGTATCATCATTCACAGGTGTTCATTCAAAACATGCTTTGTTTTCTTACCTCCCTGTGTCTTCCCTGACTGGCTAGGATAGGATAATTGGTATCTGAGAGACTGTGTGTTTTCTCCTCCAACATGGTGAACAAAATCTACAACCCACAACGGCTGCTGTCTAACAAGCAGTGCATGTGAATACTGCTCTGTCTCAGCCTGTAGAGATTAATAATGGGTTGGTGGGCTGCGAAGCGAGACTGTGTCGCTTCTGAGGAGCCACTGTTTATTAATTGTGACCTCTCGCTTCCAGGGGTTCACGCCTGATAATGTATGACATGAATAATGGAAGATGGACCCATTTCAGAGCCAGCCCACCCCCCGGATGTTTTCGGGGGTCGGGTTGAGCATTTGTGTGTGTGACAGGCGTTATTGGAGAGACAGGGCGCTAATTCATGTAACATGACAGAACGAGATGGAACACAACGAGAGGAAGATGGCGTGGCGTCTCCTGACAGGCCTGCTTGAGGAAATGTCCTCCATTTTGTTTTCAGAACACATCAGGGGATGTCACCAAGGCCCCAGAGTTCCATAAAAGCATGCTTCCCACTGTGCTCAGTGGACACTTTCAGTATTGCAGTTAACTTCTTAGGGAGCGGCTGCATAGGTGACGCTTTTGGAGAGTCTGGCATGCCCAAAGTAAAATGCCTGCCACTCAGGCCCAGAAAATAGGATATGCACATAATTAGTACTATTGGATAGGAAACACTCTGAAGTTTCTAAGGGTGTTAAAATAATGTATGGGAGTATAACAGAACTGATATAGCAGGTGAAAACCCGAGGAAAATCCATCCGGATTTGCAGTTTTTTTTGTACTTGACCTTCTTCTCCAGGCTGCCTATTCATTTTTATTTTAACCAGGACTGAGACTGCAGTACCTATGGCTTCCACTAGATGTCAGCAGTCTCTATACAAAGACTGGGAGCGATAGGAGTAAGCAAAACGGATAGGAAGAGGAAATGGTCAAGGGAGCTCAGATGTCAACAAGATTTCTCGGGCGCGAGACTGGGTGCGCACCCCACTTTATTTTACTTATATAACGTATAGGTTACCATCCGAGTGAAATATTATTGCTAATATTCATAAAAGGATAGCTAAGGATGCATTATAACTGGTCTTTGATTTGTTTAGGAAAAGTTTATAGGTATATTTGAACGCGTTCTCTTCACGTTTCAATGGGCGATTCGACGTTGGATTTTCTGATCATAACGCGCCGGAGATTTATGGATATGGATATAATAAATGACTTTTTCTAACAAAAGAACCATTGGAGGTCTTCGTTGGACACTTGGGAAACCCTCAGCAGAAGTTCTTCGAAAGGTAAGGGATTTGTTTTCGCTGTGAAATGGGTTTTGTGTGAACCGCGCTGGTTTATGAATTTATGCTAATGAATAAATTTTGGAAGGTGCTATCCTCAAACAATCAAACGTGGTGCTTTCGCCGTAAAGCCTTTTTGAAATCTGACAATGCTGTGATATTGCCAAGAAGCAGAGCTTTTGATGACTATGCAACACAACGCTAGTGCCCCACTGCTCCCTAAGTGGTTAACTGAAGTCGATCCCAAAAAGACAATTCCCATAGACGTTCCCATAGAGAAGTCCTAAAAAGACACTTTCGTTATCACCTTTGTGCCCAAAATATCTATTGAATTATTCAAGTAATTTTTTTCCATCACTCACAGCCGAAGACTTTAACATTTTAGATTAATCAAATTTCTGTCAAGTTCCTGGATGACGTGATGATGTTGTCGCTGCTCCAGTGTGCACTGAGTGCTTGTCATTATCGGCTCTGTAAAGCAGATGGCAACCACCACAAACGTGAGTAGATTACGCTGAAAAAAAACATCTGTCAATCTTAGATTCTGTCTCTGTTTGTTTCATACAGTATATAGCTTAATGGATGCCACACAAAGATGGCAATTAGCCTCTCTCTCTAAACGGTCTAATGTGATTCGGGCCACCTCTGTGACATAGGGATTTAAAATGAGACCCCCTTCTCTCATCAATAGTCATTCATTGTGTTATGAACATTAACGAGAGGAACAACATTGTTAGTTCCCTTGCATCCTCTCTAATTTCTTCCAAGGCTGTTTCTCCATGAGAATGGGTCTATTAGACAGCACCAGCGTGGTTTGATGAAGAACAGAGCTGTCTGTCTAACTGGTGGACAGATAAGTGCTGCTCATTTAATAAATTCCTCACAAACACAGCAATTAATTTACTTATTATGGATTGTTTCCTGCTGAAATTATGCTTCATTGTGAGTGGTGCCCAAGCTCTATAGTCACTGTTATGTTTTCAGATGTTTCATTTTGATGAAAAAGACAAAAACAACATTCAAGGAATCATGGGAAGGATAAGGTCAAATAGAGCACAAGCCAATTGCAGACGTCTTGGCCAATCATAGTGACAGTAGGGGGGATTCTATTAAGCTAACATATGGAATTGTTTTAAGATGGTCATACCAAGGATCATTTATTTATTTGATTTTGAATTTTAGGACCCATTTAGGTATCGACATTTTTTTGAATATTTCTTTTTGCAGGGATGAATCATTTACCATGGAATTTGGCCTTGCTACCCACAGTTGTGTCATGTTGGCTCGATGTCCTTTGGGTGATACACACAGGATATTGTGATTACCCCAGCAGCGTTGCAGTTCTTGACACACTCAAACCGGTGTGCCTAGCACCTACTACCATACCAAATCTTTTGTTTCACCTATTCACCCTCTGAATGGCACACATAGACAATCCATGTCTCAATTGAAACAAGGCTTAAAAATGATTCTTAAACCTGTCTCCTCCCCTTCATCTACACTGATTGAAGTGGATTTAACAGGTGACATCAATATGGGATCATTGCTTTGACCTGTCAGTCTATGTCATGGAAAGAGCTGTGTACACTCAGTTTATACAGTACTTCCATTCACTACCGGGTGACCTTCAGACACGTTGTTTGAGGGGCGTCTTACAGTAAAACGAAGAACACCATTGTGTTTGTGAGAGTATCATCTTTCCAAAGAGTGGTCATATTAGTTTTGACACTACAGACGTTTTTGTGAGAAGATCTGGTCTGACAAACACAGCTCGGCCACCTTCTTCCACAGATGGCTGCCATTGGCAGATGTGGTAGATTGAGCCCATGCAAAAAAAAAATATCTACCAACACAGACGGATTTTGATGGGAATGTTGTTATTTTGCTAATTAGATGTCCACGTGCGCGCGGACATCGATTCTAGGAAGAGAAACACAGGCTATTTTGGGATCCCTGTCTCCTCAGTGGTCCACAGTAGTAGATGTGCGGGGGATTGTACATTATCCCAGCTGTTGTTTGCCTGTGGACTTTCTCCCCTCTCTCTGTCTGTGTGTGGTGGACATTGCTCCAGGCTACAAACACCAGACATGGATGCCAGTAAATCTACAGAAACACCCTGTCAGGAAGAAATGGGATTTTACATACACACACACACACACGCTTCGCCTCAGGGCCCCTGCTTCCTCAGTAGCTCCTGATATGAGCCACATTGTCTGGTAGGGTAGTGTGACAGTGTGGTATGGTGTGGTAGCTTCTGCTTGGGTGTCTGGCATTTTTGACAGGCCAGGCACTCTCTCTCTTCCCCGACAGGGGCCTTGCCAAGCAGCAACGGGGGAGGAGCGTGGGGGGGCATCATCTGGATGTCCGCTCCCGTGTCCCCACTGCTTCTAATCCCTGTCTGATTACGGTGGATGGCGTGGCGGTAGTGGCTGTACGATTGATCTCTTGTTATCTGAGGGGATGCGCTGTTGATTGATGAGCACATGCAGGAGGTGCCTGCGCTACTGCCCCGGCTCTTATCTGGCCCCCGCTGCCGACGAAAATGCAGCCAGAGCCTCAGCCTGAGACTTAGCGTGTGGCAGAAGGGGCCGAAGGGAGGATGATGGACTGCCTGCTTGGTGCCCCCCTTCCCCTGTCTCTGGATTAGGCTGGGGCAGGAGCTGTGTTTGGGGCTGCTGGAGGCTCAGCAGCGGCTGGAACTGAGTTTAGGGCTGGAGTTGAAACACAGTGGTGGCCGGAGCTGCATCTGGGGCTGGGGTTGAGGGGTAGCTGGACCACCCAGTCTGGTAGGCAGGGAAACAGCCACAGAGGCAGGGAGGCAGGGAAGGAGGCAGGAAGGGAGGCAGGCTCTACAAGTCCTGCAGCTGTGTCTGCTCATAAAAGACAGACCAGCCAGCCACAGATCGGGTTCCCTGTGCTACACAAGCACAATTTGCACTGGCTAATTACTGTTAATGGATCATCTGATGAAATGGAAATCCAAACGGGGGAAGGACAGACAGAATGTCTCTCCAAATGATATACGGTTGGCACATTACGTTGGCAAGTTGTGCTAACAGGAGACAGGGTGATTGAGAGAACAGACAATGACAACAGCTCCACGATGAAGTGGTGCTACATTCTGAGAAGAGGAGGGTAAAGAGTGCCAGGAGTGGACCACACCTGTCCAGCAATACCCCTCTGAGTGTCACAGCTGCAGGGCTGTGTGATCTAGTCTCTGAATCCAGCATCTCTGTCCAGCTCTATAAAAGAAATAGGAAGGGGGTTGAATTAAAAAAGACTGGTTACTCAATCCTATATTTAGAGAGAAGAGATTTTGAAATAAACACAAAACTACAGACAGATGACATGACGCTAGGACATTCCACAATAATCTTTAAATTCCCCCCCTCTCTCTCAGTCTTTGTTTGGTTTTTCATTTTTCTCTCCACATCACTATCCAGCTTTTCTCTCAATGTCTTGGTTCCTTTGTCTATGATCTAGCAGAAAGAGCACTGCAGTAACTATTAGCTGAAGGGTATTTCTGAATATGAAATGGATCTGAATCAATGGGCATGCCTTGTCTGCAGTATACAAAACCCCATTCCCTTTGTCTGCGTGTCGATACACACGACTAACGACTACACACGCACGGATGCATGTGAGTGCACAAAATAATCCTGAATATTATTTTTAAGGCTAAAGAAGCATTGAATTGCAGAACACCTGTGAGAATTGAACTGTAGTTGTATTGCTTCAAGCTCAACTAGTGTTTTCCATGTCTGGATGTTAAAGGAGCCTGAGGATTAGACTGTCAAGAGCTTTTTTATTGAACACTATTTGTATGTTCAGCTTGTGTCAAGTGATGTTTCAGCCCACAGTTCTGTATCTTCCCCTCTCGTCAGATTCTTTAGATGCAACATTGGCCTTGATCATTTACTTCCATCTCTTTCACATGGTCTTAGTGTACCTTCAAGCAGTGGCCTTGAATGTAAATGCACATCCACATCCTCAAACTCATGTTGAACTAGAATACATTAATACAGCATTGTACTGTTCTAAGTCCCCAGCTTTAGGTGTTACTTTAGTTCTCAAGGCTCCTGCATGAATTATTTCTCCTTTTCTTCAACGACAAAGCAATTAATGCAAATGTCTTTCATAGATTGCAGATATGCTGGGAAGATCCATACTGCAAGGAATCTGATTATTTGTCCCACCGTCCTCAGTGTGAAAAATAATACAAAACTGTTAAAAAAAAATATCCTCTCTCTTTTGTATGTGTGAGAGAGGAGTGGATAGAGAGAGAGAGAGAGAGAGAGAGAGAGAGAGAGAGAGAGAGAGAGAAAACAGAGAAATGATTGGTGATGGAGCATTGTATTCCACAGTTCATTAGCAGGAGAACACATTATTTACCCAATATTACAGTGAGACATAATGCTTGTACTGATGCGAGATGATGATGTCTTATTTCAGTGATGATAAACAGCCACTCCCTCTCCCAGTCCACTCACAGACTATCCAAACCAATCATATTGCAGCTCCCAGGCCGACCGTGGATCAATTACATTTTCAGCAGGACAATTTTTCTTCCCCTGATTTTATTCTCTCTCCATCTCTGTTCTTAGGGCTTCAGCTGTGCGGGCCTGGGGATGATGCTCAGTCATACACAATAAAGCCCCTTTTCCTGCTCTGTCTCCCACAGCTCTGGAACCAAGTAAATCTGTCCGCCGCATTAGTTTTATTTAAAGGGGTCTGGCTGGGCTCCACACTCTCTCTCTCCTCCGTGGTGTGGTGTGTGGTATGGTACACAGTACGTGTGTATGGTGTGTGGTAGAGCCTGCGCTGAGTATTGATCCAAGGTAATGAGCACAGAGAGAGCATGGGGCTGGCCGGCCAGAGCACAGCGACCCAGGGAGATGAATGGGACATTAATTGACTGAGACAATACAAATCATTTGGGACTGTAGGACAACATCAAGATTGATGGCTGCTTCGGCTGCGTGGTGAAATAGCTCCTAGTTTTAGTAGTGCAGGTTCGACTGCTCCCAGGAAGGAGCTTAGAAGTAGGGAAACGACTGTAAAATGCATGACAGTGAGAGAGACGGGCAGGGAGTAGAAGCGAGATGGACAGAAGGAGAGAGAGTGGCGCTTGCATGAAGAGAAGGAGAAAATAAGGAGGGTTGATTCACCTATAGAGGGCAGGCTGCTCCAGCTCTAATGTATTTTATCCCTTGTTTAAAATTGATTACGTTAGTCGTACATTATGCATTATATACTGGAACTGTTAATTACTTTTGGAATAAAGAAATGTGTGAACACATCTACCTCGGCTCTTGGAGTGATCTTCTAACAGGAACATCAGTTTAGTCATCATTTTAACCCAGAATTTGTGAAGAACAGTACTGTAGATGCTGACTTATGTTCTAATTTCAATTCATTATGTAAACAAATAAACTTTGTTAGATACTACACTCACATATAGGTTGCGTATTGACCGAAGACAGAAGAGGACATCCAGAATATGTTGAATATTATTAATTGTTGGTGTACTAAATGGAGACTAGCGATAAATCAAGAGAAGACCCAGATTGATTATTTCAGAAGAAGGGAGTGCAGAGAAGTGCACACTACTTTTGTTTTGCTACAACCCCATTATTCTACACCGGGCTCTATAAATACCTTGGTTTCACTATGGATGAAAACATGACGCTTGAAGATGGCATTAGATAACTGGCTGATTCTGCAGGTAGAGCCTTGGGGTTAGTGTTAAACAACATGAAAATATGTAAGGATCTTGGTTACTGTGCTTATTCTCAGCTGTATAAATCATGTGTGTGTCTAGTGATGGACTATGCTGCTGGGGTATGGGGATCAAAAGTGCGTACTAATGGTATCAATGTTCAAAACAGAGCAATCCACTGTTTTCTTGGTGTGTCTAAACTGACTCCAAACCTGGCCATGTGTGGAGATATGGGTTGGGAACCATGTGTGGTTTGACAAAAAACTGACATGCACGTCTATGGAACAGACTGATAAATATGCCAGAACACAGAATGAAAAAAAAAAGTGTTCGACCTTGGGACCTTACTCATAACTATCTGTGGGCTAGAAAATTGTTATACATTTTTGTGAAATTGACATATCACCATGTGGTGTTAACCAAACCAAGGACACGCCTTTTCTGATCACAAGGAAAAATGGGGCAGTTGATGTTTGTTCAAACCTAAACTTAGAATGTACACTCTCATCAAAGAGAACTACACCCCTGAACCATATGTCCGCCTGGACATAACCAAAAAAACAAAGGTTAGTTTGTGCACAACAGATCCAGCACCCTCCCTCTGGCTATAGAGCGGGTAGATTTAACAGAGTGCCTGCCTGAAGGGAAGAAAATGTGCGTACTGTGTGATCTTTGGGAAATCCATTTTGTGTTTTATTGCCCTTTCTATGGTGATCTGAGACTTGTTTTTTTTGTAAACAATTTGGTGATAACCTTGAAGTATTCTGGTTATGGGATGAGCAGAGGCTTACATTTTGTTTCAAACAGGGAGTGTTTGAGATTGCTCAGTTTGTTCACAATGCCCGGAGGAGAAGGACAAATGTACTGTTGGCTAGATGGCTAGATGGTAGCTGTATTGTTCATGATTATTGTTTGTGCATCATTTGTAAAATGTTATTTTGTTTTGTAGTTTCTTGTAAGCCAAAGGAGGGTTGGGCATCAATATGTGTATAACACTTATTATAAAGTGGGTGGTTCGAGCCCTGAATGCTGATTGGCTGAATGCCATGGTATATCAGACCGTATACCACGTGTATGAAAAAACATTTATTTTTACTGCTCTAATTAAGTAGGTAACCAGTTTATAATATCAAAGGTCAGTTTAAGCAACAAGACACCTCAGGTGTTTGTGGTATATGGTATATCTACCTTAGCCATGGTATATGACCAATGGACTGTGTTGAAAGAGTTCAACAGGGATACTGGCTCATGTTGACTCCAATGCTTCCCCCATTTTTTATTTCTATTTTTTTATTTCTATTTTATTTTAATATTTTAATTGTTTATAGAAAATATATATTTTTTATTTTTTTACCTTTATTTAACTAATTCTTATTTACAATGATGGTCTACCCCGGCCAAACCCGGACGACGCTGGGCCAATTGTGCGCCAACCTATGGTATTCCCAATCACGGACGGATGTGATACAGCCTGGATTCGAACCAGGGATCCCCATTCGGATCCCCATTAGCTTTTGTCGAAGCAGCATCTATTCGTCCTGGGGTTCAGTAGCACTCTGCTGTAGTGCAAGAAGATGTTCTTCTTTTTCTCCCAGGATCAGGGTTGTCTGAAGTGTCTTGATTGTGTGCACAGGGTTTAACCCCGAGAGCCAATTACATAGGTTGTTATTGGAAGGAGACAATAACCATCCAGACAATCCATGCATAGGTTTTCCACTCCACTATGATAGCATATCCAGATCTTTCAGAGCCCTTTCCCAATGCACCTATTAGTGAAACAGGCTTTGTTAAACACAGGGGTCGTGGTGGGCTTCCTAACGAAAGAAGTTCCCATTGGTCTGTGGGCTGTGTTACTTGCAGTGTGAAACTAATGGTGCTGTGTAATAAGTGAGACAGAGGTAGCGGCCCAGAGTGAACTCTAGATTTATTGTAATAATTGTAATTGAGATCTGTAATGCAGATAGCTGGTACAGATGGCTGAGGAGAGGAAAGGAGAGGAGAGAGGAGCCTGGATCAGTAAAACGCCAGCTCTCTCTCCTGAGTAAGAAGCAGAGTTGTGATTTAGAGAGAGATGTGAAGACTGACAAAGACAGAGATTAAGAAAGTCACAGTGAGATCTGTTCTGCCACACACCTGTCTTACATAGTCAATCCTCCACATCATGCTGGCATTCATAGCTCACAACATGCATAGAAATTGTCAATTTTAATTGCATTTTCAAAATACATTACAAAATACATTAGTTGTATTTGGTAATTTGTTCACACACAAACAAACATAGACAAACAAGTGTGCACACACACACACAAACACACACAGACACAGACACACACACAGCAAAAGCAATCTGACAGCAAGCTTCATTAGAAGCGTGAGTTGTGTTTACATGACACAGGGGAAACCAACAGAAAGAGTAATGTGCATTAGTCACATCTCTGCTCCGCTCCTCTGTCTCTACTTTCTTACGGCAGGGATTGTTAAGCACACAGCTGGTTGGACAGACAGCTTTATCAATAATCCCTCTCATCAGAGCGCTCAGCCAACCTACGCCCTCGAAAGTCCACCACCACACGCCTAACTGTCTCATTAAAAAGTTTGGCGGGGCGTCAGGCCGAGGTTGACACAGCTCAGGTCCCCCAGGCGTTGGCCCCGGGGTCAGATCAGAGATCAGCTCTCACCCAGCACCTTGGCCCCTGGACTAACCTCGTCTATTTACACCCTGTCAAGGCTGCTGAGAGAAATAGAACTGCAGTTTATCTCCTTTGTGTCTGCCTAGTGATTCACCTCCACTGAGACAGAGAGAGAAAGGGGAGCGAGAGTGGGTGAAAGACAGAAAGAAAGAAAACGCTAGGAGGAAGCGAGAGAGAGGTTAATGAGAGCAAAGAAAAGGATGAGAGAGGGAAGAATTGAGGGAGAGGAAAAATTATAGTGCGAGAGAAAGGAGGAGATGAAAGTTAAAGGAGGGAGAGACTGCAGTTAGCATTCAGTAGGGGCTACGTGGCAGAGAGATTGTTACCTGAGCACCATGGGAAAAAACAAAGTTGCTGATAGCCCATCATGGAGATTGTGGGAGAGGGGGAGTAGGAGTGGCTGGGGGAGGAATGGTGGAGGAAGGGGGGTTGCAGAGAGAAAAAGTGATTGGGTGTAATGCAAAACAATAATGCAAAGGCATACCCAATAAAGAAAATATAATTTTAAAGTGTCTATTGGGAAAAAGCCTGCTCTGAATTGTGTTCCTGGAGGGCTGGCATTGGGATTGCTCTGAGCGCAACCATAAACAAGGCATAATCATAATGCTGATCTTTCTGTGCATTATTGCTGTCTTTATGGCTGAAAAAAAGACAAACAGTGACTACTCCTACTCCCAGAATGAGCTGCCGAGAGGCAGAAACGATGCTTAGCTGGAGGAGTAAAGAGAGAGGGAAGATCGTTTTAGGGAATGCCTGAGTGAGTTAGTGGACAGCTTGTTCTCCTCTCTCCTCTGATGCGTTGGCTGAATGTTCAGCAGATGGGCGTTGACAGGAGATATTTAATGAGCTTTCAGTGGTGTGAATGTTAACCTTCACCGCCAGGGAAAGAAACACATGGGTAACTATCCCTCAAGCCCCAGAGAACCCTGTAGAGATACACACATTTATCAATTACTGCAATTGAATCCATGAGGCTTTACGGCAGACTGCAGCCACATAACTAGCTGGACTATTGCAGGAAGTAAACAATGTCTGTTAGCTAACCACTGAATAGTACTTTTTTTTATTGGGTGATACTTCAAAACATTGCTATTACCGAATATATATGAATGCTACACATAGATGACCTGAGTTGAAGCATGTATGTGCTTTTAGCTGATGGTAGTCAGCAGAAATAGGGGATGTATGGTTAACACCTTGTCTCAAAGGGATGTATGTTTATCACGTCAAATCTTATTTGTGACATGCTTCGTAAACAACAGGTGTAGACTAACCATGAAATGCTTATTCATGTGCCTTTCCCAACAATGCAGAGAGAAAACTAGAATGATAATTACAAGGAATAATACACAATGAGTAACAATAATTTGGCTAGTCGATGTACAGAGTCGATGTACAGGGATATGAGGTAATTGAGGTAGATATGTACATATACTGTAGGTAGGGATAAAGTGACTAGGCAACAGGATAGATAATAAACAGTAGCAGCAGCATATGTGATGAGTCAAAAGCCGCATGGTTCCGTGCATGCTCATGCTGAAACATGAGGTTATGGCAATGGATTAATTTCACAACAATGGGCCTCAGGATCTCATCACGGTATATCTGTGCATTTAAATAGCCATCAATAAAATGCAACTGTGTTCGTTGTCCATGCCTACCCATACCATAACCCCACCGCCATCATGGAGCACTCTGTTCACTCTGGGACTCTGGGACTTTACATGTTGTATTGATGTTTTTTGTTCAGTGTATTTAACTTTTTAGCAGTCTTATGGCTTGGGTTAGAATCTGTTCAGGGTCATGTTGGTTCCAGACTTGTTGCATCGGTACCACTTGCTGTGCAGTAGCAGAGAGAAGGGTCTATGACCTGGGTGGCTGTAGTCATTGACCATTTTTAGGGCCTTCCTCTGACTCCACCTGGTATAGAGGTCCTGGATGGCAGGGAGCTCGGCCCCAGTGATTAACTGGTCCGTACGCGCTACCCTCTGTAGCACCTTGCGGTCGGATGCCAAGGAGTTGCCATACCAAGCGGTGATGCAACCAGTCAAGATGCTCTCAATAGTTCGGCTGTATAACTTTTTGAGGATCTGAGGGCCCATGACACATTTTTTCAGCCTCTTGAGGGGTAATAGGCTTTGTCGTGCCCTCTTCATGACTGTGTTGGTGTGTGTGGACCATGATAATTCCTTAGCGATGTGGACAGACAAACTTGAAGCTGCTCTACTACAGCCCCGTCGATGTGGATGGGGTCGTGCTCGGCCCTCTGTTTCCTGCAGTCCACGATCAGCTCCTTTGTGTTGCTGATGTTGAGGAACAGGTTGTTGTCCTGGCACCAGACTGACAGGTCTCTGACCTCCTACCTATAGGCTGTCTCCTCGTTGTCAGTGATCAGGCCTACCACTGACGTGTTGTCTGCAAACTTAATGATGGTGTTGGAGTCGTGCACAGCCACGGAGTCGTGGATGAGCAGGGAGTACAGGAGAGGACTAAGCACGCACCCCTGAGGGTCCCCCGTGCTGAGGGTCAGCATGGTGTATGTGTTGTTGCCTACACTCGCCAACAGGGGACGGCCAGTCAGGAAGTCCAGGATCCAGTTGCAGAGGGAGGTGTTTAGTCCCAGGGTCCCAGGGTCCTTAGCTTAGTGATGAACTTGGAGATGATGAACAGCATTCTCACGTAGGTGTTCCTTTTGTCCAGGTGGGAAAGGGCAGTGTGAAGTGCAATAGAGATTGTGTCATCTGTGGATCTGTTAGGGCAGTAAGAGAATTGTGTCCAGAGTGTATGGGGTGATGGTGTTGACGTAAGCCATGACCAGCCTTTCAAAACATTTCATGGCTACAGATGTGAATGCTACGCGGTGAGTCATTTAGAAAGGTTACCTTGGCATTCTTGGGCACAGTGACTATGATGGTCTGCTTGAAACATGTAAGTATTACAGACAGCGTCAGGGAGAGGTTGAAAATGTCAGTTAAGCCACTTGCCAGCTGGACAGCGTATGCTCTGAGTACGCTTCCTGGTAATTAGTTTTGTGAATTTTAACCTGTTTAAAGGTCTACGGAGAGCGTGATCACACAGTCAACCCGGAACTGCTGGTGCTCTCATGCATGGTTCAGTGTTCCTAGCCTCAAAGCGAACATGGAAGATATTTAGCTCGTCTGGTAGGCTCGTGTCACTGGAAAGCTCACGGCTGGGTTTCCCTTTGTAGTCTGTGATAGTTTGCAAGCACTGCCACATCCGACGAGCATCAGAGCGTGTTTAGTAATATTTGATCTTGGTCTTGTATTGATGCTTTGCGTGCTTGATGGTTCGTAGGGAGGGCAAAACGGGATTTCTTATAAGTGTCCAGATTAGTGTCCTGCTTCTTGAAAGCGGCAGCTCTAGCCTTTAGCTCAGTGCCAATGTTTCCTGTAATCCATGGCTTCTGTTTGGAATATGTATGTACGGTGACTTTGGGGACAATGTTGTCGATGAGTTAAAAAATGAAGCCAATGACTGATGCGACATCGGATAAATCCCGAAACATACTCCTGTCTATGCCAGCGAAACAGTCCTCTAGCTTAGCATTCACTTCATTGGACCTCTTCTGTATTGAGCACGTCACTGTTACTTCCTGTTTTAGTGTTTGCTTGTAAGCAGGACTCAGGAGTATAGAGTTATGGTAAGATTTGCCAAATGGAAGGTGATAGAAAGCTTTGTATGTGTCTCTGTGTCACGACTTCCGCCAAAGTCGGTCCCTCTCCTTGTTCTGGCGGCGTTCGGCGGTCGACGTCACCGGCCTTCTAGCCATCGCCAATCCACTTTTCATTTTTCCATTTGTTATGTCTTTGTTTCTACACACATGGTTTCAATTCCCCAATTACATGTTCATTATTTAACCCTCTGTTTCCCCCATGTTTGTGTGCGTGTTTATATTCATTGTTCAAATTGGTTATGATACGGCTGGTTGATTGTTTGCCGGGTTCTGTGTTTTACGCCCATTATTTTTGTGAGATCGGTAATTTTTCCTGCACCTTGTATCGTTTGTGTACTGGTGCTGTTGTCTTATTAAATATCTTGTCCACACATCTCTGCTATCCTGCGCCTGACTCACTGAAGCAGTACCCACAATTCTTGACACTGTGTGTGGAGTAAAGTTGATATAGAGTTTTTTTGCCTCTAGTTGCACAGGTGATATCCTGGTAGAAATGAGGTAAAAATTATTTCAGTTTTCCTTCGTTAAAGTCACTAGCCACTAGGAGCGCCGCCTCTGGGTGAGCATTTTCTTGGTTGCTTATGGCCCTAACAGCTCGTTGAGTGCGGTCTTAGTGCCAGCAACGATTTGTGGAGGTAAATAGAACGCTACACAAAATATAGATGAAAACTGTCTTGATAAATAGTTTGGTCTACAGCTTATCATGAGGTATTCAAACTCAGGCAACCAGAACCTCAAGACTTACTTCATATTAGAGATAGCTCACCAGCTGCTGTTAACAAAGAGACACACACCCCCTGCCTTGAGCTTCCCCAATGCCACAGATCAGATCTCGTACTACATGGAGGCTACTCAAAGCAAGCAAAGGTGGACAGAGACAGATATATTTTCAGCTGCCGTTAAGCCAGCACAATTGTCAAAGGCACGCTCGTTTGAAATTTCAACCATTTTAATGCAGGCACTCTTTTGTTTTCAAACCCTAGCGCCAGGATTGGTAATTTACCAGTCTTATATGAGCGTGCTTGCACTGAGGTGGGAGGGGCGCAATATCTGAGGTGTGTCCTTAAAAACATGCGCCAAAGTAACAATTTCAGGTAGCGCTGGTGGGTATATTTAAGAACAACCAAAAGCTGGTCTTAGAGGTAACGTGGTTGGTTATAGCAGTGGACAGTGGAAGCGCAGAATATTCAGCCATTACGCACAGTGCCAGTGCACATGAAACAAGACATGTGCATGTTGTGCCCATGCACCTCTTATTTAGAAACATTTGATTAATTCAAAAACCAAGCATAGCCTCTCAACAAAGGCAGTTTTTTTGTCCTGCCCAGTGCATTCACCAAGCAGTCAAGACTGGCATAAAGGGTTTGCTCGTAAGACTGCATTGAAATAAATCGTAGTTAATCACTAAAGCTTTCCTAAAAGATCAAGTTTGGGAGCATCCCCTTTTTATCTATGTAGACTATTGTACATTATTTTAGCCAGCTGATGTTATTATTTTGGATGTGTGTATAAAACCCTGCATATAGCCTATGTGCCCATCATGGAACCAGAGATGAGTTGATCCGGTGACACTCCTATGAGAGCATCATGTCACAACATCCTAGGAGGATGCTCCAGTTACAGTACACTGAGGCACTTCACACCCTGTCCCTACCCTGGCTTCATGACAGGCAGACATAACTCTGCACTGACTTCACTGTCAGCCTCCTAAAATCGCAATTCAGAGACTGGCTAGTACCCTCTGACTGAATCAGAGTGACAGGCAGGAACACCCGCAGCCAAAACAAGCTGACTATACCAAAGTCTAGAACTGAATGGTACATGAGGTCACCAATCCCATATTTCTGCTAATTGATTAATGAGTCACTCTTATCCATTAATATGTTGTATGCTCATGGATTTCAGTTTGTATTGACTGCTATATGAGTGTAATAAATAACACTTGAAACTTAACAATAGCTTGTTTTTTCCATTTTGTTTAATTGAAAAACTAGCCCATATAAACCAGCTTTACCCTACTATAACGGAAGCTGGTTCAACAGCAATGCTTCTGGTGTCTTTCTTATCCTGGCCATGCATCAGCTAAGTAGCCTATCCATTAAGGCTTTCTACATGGTCTAATAGTGAGGCTTTTGCCGTCATGCTTTTGCATTATTCACTTTCACATAGGCCTACCTGCAGTGCTTATGCTACTCCATTAGGCTTGTTTAGGCTATTCAAATTCTTCATTCCTATAACGCCATATAAACTGTAGGCCTAGGCTATATCTTGCTTATTGAGAACGTACATCACACATACAATGCAATTTACGGGGGCCTAGTATTAAATTTTTTGAGGAGAAGCGCAATGTGTGAAGGCCTATTCTCGTTGAAGCCAAATACAGCAATGTTGACTGTGAACACTCAAAACATATTGAGCAAACACTCAGTTTTTGTTACTGTTGATATTACTCGTTACTGTAGCCTATGCTATTTAATAAAATGTATCAATCAACAGTGGACTAGGAAGAGAATATTCTGTGCCCCCAGCCGAATTGGAGTTGATGACAATGCAAAGACCGTCAATAACCTACAGAACGTAAGACAAACATATGCAGTACTAAGCCATGAAACAAGTTGATTGGTCAGTGAGTGGTCAAGCCCTCATCATACCTATAATCATTTCATCATAAAGCCCAGCCCTATCGTGCCACAGGCCACCAGCTATTGCGCTCACAATTCCTGCAATGAAAATAACAAAAATATCTATCACACACCCCCGGACCTATAGCCCTATACCGCCAGCACTGAGATTTACCATTGCGTTAGGTTTGTTAGAATAGAGCAGAGTGGTAGGCTGGGGCGACACATTTGGTGGGTGGGAGAGCTAGTTAGGATGGGTAAGACGTTCTGAGACACATTAGAAGTCTGCACACAATATAAAACATTATCTGAGAATTATCAGCAAATCCTGTGGTTATGAAATATACCCGATCAGAGTCAGTTTTTAATTCTACACACATATGCTATAGATTTTTAGATTCATTTTCCATCAGACCTGACTCACCTCACATTGCAGATTACATCTACAAGATATGCCACCATTTGGTTTAATTGCTAATTCATCTTAATATATGTATGTAATCATGTCAGGTTGTTCAGTTAGCCATTGTCAGTTATGATAAGACGCAAGCTGTCTTTTCCCCCTTCTGACATCAATCATACGCGACTCTTGCACAAATTGTTCTAGAATAGGTGTCATATTCAACCAATGATGCCACGGTTTCTGCAGCGTTGGCTGTTCGCAAATTAATGGCCCTATGCCATCTGAGCTTCTGTTTGTGGCATCGATAATTAGCCACTGTGTTCCTGAGACCAAGTTAAGATTTTCTGTCACGCTAATTTAGGGGAGTTTATTCCAGGGGAAAGGGATAGGGTCATCCAGGATAGGGTCATCCAACATGTCCCCCCAGGCCTCATCATGCAATTCCTAATCTGTATCTGGTGTCGTCGTTCCCATTGCAAAGGGCTTGGGAGGTGTGCAGATGCAGAGGAAATTATGATGATGAATACAGTAGTGTGGTTAGCTATGCAGCCATTGAGGTCCACTGTACTGAAGGTGTGGGTTTTTACCCCATCCATCCATCTGTCTGTCGATCCTTCGCAAGCTGAGCGCAGAAACTCTGTCTTTCTCCAGGGAGCGAAGAGGGGAGGTGATAATCTTAGTGTCTCATTAAGGCCAAAATTAATTGATAAGCGGGCGATGCTCCTAGGCTTGTGATGCTCCTAAACTTCTTCAAAGCTTAAGGACTGCAATTCAGCACCTGCTTTGATCAGTAATTGCCGACAACTTTCACACAATTCATTGATTTCTCTTGAGAAAAGGGGTTTTCTGTTAGTTTTCGTCTCTGAACCAAGGTGAAAGCAAAGGACAAACTATACACTGTCTTCTCTCTTTTACTACAATTATCATCCTTTTACGATGTGTCACAGTTCACTTAGAGTTAAGCTAGTCAATGTGGAGGCGATGGCTGAAGTGTAGAAAAGGTACATAACACAGTAGTCCCATGGGCCCCACTCTCTCACTGCTGGAATCATTTATTTCCCTCCAGGACTCCAAGGCACATCCAAAGTGGTTCCTGTGGGAGAGGGTCATCAGCTTCCCTGGTGTAGAAGCTTTCACAGGAAATTATCTAAGAGCAGCTTTAGAGCAGTGGAATGCTTCATTTGAACTCACTCCCACCTTAGCAGGCTCCTTCTTCTTAATGTGATTTCATAACCAAGTTGCTCCATTCAAAGTTGAGCTTGATTCTCGATAGAGGCTTGTTATGTTCTTATTTTTTACTCTTCATTAATGCATTTTTTGAAAAGCGGGCATGGTGAAGTTCCATTATCTCTCAGTAAGCCAGTCTTTCTGACTCGTTATCTCACACCACGCAATGATTCCATTAAAATATCAGTTTAATGAACCCCCGGCCCACTTTGTTATGTTCATCATATTGTGGTTGTTGTAAGTAATGGCAGTCATCCATTAAGTAAATGAGTTTCTGTGTGAGCAGAAGAATGGGAGTCAGTGAATGCTGCAGTATATAGCTGAGTGTAATGAGACTCAGTTTGAAGGGCTGGGCCACACAGAGAGAAGCCAATGTGTCACTGCTGAGGCACTTAAATAACAATAAACCTCATAATGACTTGGCTTGGTGCAGTGGGGGTCAAAGACAGCAATATGTTTGTCTCTTTTAGATATAGTTTTATATAGTTTTATGTATTTGTTTATTTATTTAGAGATTATTTTACCAGGAAGGTTGACTGGGTAAGAGGGGTACATGAGTGCGGTGCTGGGGATGCTACATGAGTGTATAAGCATTAGAGTGGATAACTGTCAATATCAGTTGTACTTTTGAGTTGTACAGATAATTTTATAGGGAAGCAATAATTATAAAATAAATTGCAATATCATAACTAGCTAATGCATTGCAGTTAGAATAGTAAGTCATTGTGTAAAGTTACAGAAAAGGAACAAATATGTAATTGTATATATTACAAAGATGGATATTGAATGTTTTGCATAGGATTATTCATTGATTTAATGCCAAAATGGACATGCGGGAATTCGATTCAGTGAAACAGACAAAGCAACATTTTGGAGATGTGCTTCTTTAATAGGATGTTATTCGTTTTTAACTTCCCTCAAGTTTGTTTCTGAGGTTCTTTTGGAGGTTGTGTTTATGGTTATTGCATTTATAAAGGATGTTCTGAGTCCTCCTATGAATTTGAAGGACAAGCTTTTGAATCTCACATGAGACCCGAATGATACATTATTATTCATTATATGCAGTTCATATTAAAGAAATCTATTTCATACTTGAGAGGAGACCAAGAAAAGGGTTGAAATTATACATCTGCTCATGCAAATATAGAAATGGAACTGGACCAAAAAAGTATTATTGCAGAAGTGCACAGTATTTGCAAACAACATGACAGGACATCTACCATATCAGTTATGTATATTTTTTTTATCATATCAGTCATGGTAACATTGAAATGCTAGACTGACATGTTTTTTCCTATTTCTGGACAAAAATAAAGAAAATTCTGCTCCAGTTTGAGCATCATTGCTGATATGGACTGTTTGGTTTTGAAAATCTTGTATAAAAAATGAATGATAGGCCTTTGACTCGAGCTCTACTTCTCCCTACTTATTGAGATGAAGACACAACAGCGCTCTCAGCTAGATTTGCCTTTGGTGAGACACACACAATACAACGTACGCACACACACACTTACACCAAGCCCATACACAAATGTACGCACACACACACACACACACACACACACACACACACACACACACACACACACACACACACACACACACACACACACACACACACACACACACACACACACACACACACACACACACACACACACACACACACACACACACACACACACAGAGGCGCCTTGTCCAGGTCGTGGCACAGCTGGTGGAGGTATATAAAGGAAGTTTCAGACCCTCTTTGTTTGTGTGTCACAACCGATTGTGTTCAACACGCAGATCCTTTTCATGACATTTCAATCAACAGGCATCTTTAGATTTTTTCCTCTACAGTGCTGTAACTCCGGGCTCTCCAGAATACTGGATGGAGTACATTTACGTTTAGCAATGGTGTATCTGCCTGCCCTTTTTTGATTCAGGCTACACAGGAGGCAGTCAAGTCTTTATTAAGCCACATGAGAGAAGACTGTATGTCTGGTTCATGATGTACATTTGTGAATGTCCTATGAATGAGAGGACTCGGAGAACCCCACCCTCTCATATCTACTGCCACTAGAACCACAGCGCCAAACCACCAGTGTTTTCACTGCTGCTCTGCTGGAGCCAAGTGGAGCCTGTTCTGGCTGTTGACATCCCAACATTTGTTTTCTGAAGTGGCACATAGCATCTGTCAAAAGCACAAACCCAGATGAGGTTGCTTTCTTCAAACTGTATGCCCCCCCCCCCCTTCCCACCACCCCCAATTTGCAAACAGAAGTCTGAAGTGCCTCTGTTGACAGTATGCATTTAGGCTATATCTTGATGACTTTGACAGTCCTTGTGATTGTGAACCCATTCTAGTCTTCAGGACCTGTCAATCTCCGAGCCTGTCCATTCAGCCAGTCATCTGCTAATATATCATTTCTGTCTGATAGTGATGTGTTGGTAATAACGTAATATTATGCCTTCCGTCCTCTCTGCTCACTGGGTCCACAGGTCTCACCCACACTGAAAACAAAGCTCTCTCACTGCTAGTCTCTTTTGGGAAGTTGACAAGCTGTCCTCCCCTGTGTTCCCATGTGTTCCCATGTCCTCCCATGTCTTCCAATTTGTTCCCATGTCCTCCCCTGTCCTCACCTGTGTTTCCATGTCCTCATCTGTCCTCCCCTGTGTTCCCATGTGTTCCCATGTACTGCCCTGTGTTCCCATATGGCCACTTTCATTTACAGTGACTATATTCAAATGCTTTCCAGAGCAACGTGACCATTGCAGTAACAGTACTGTCGAATGGAGCTAGCCAGATCAATCCAGCACCTGGTTCATGAATCCTCGTTGCAGGGGGATGACTGCTTCACTGACCTTGGGTTTGAGCACTGCGACAGATGCCCTTGTCTCCAGTTCCAGTGAATGTAAATGATCGACTATTAAAGGATGTTGAGGCTTGTGCTGCACTTTGCAGCCAAATTAAAATGACATACATCAAATGGTGCAGAGTGCTCAGTTCAATAATGCATGAATAGTTCTACTTTAGTGCCAAAGTCATGATTAAGTGTGTTCATTGATAAGAAAGGAGAAAAAACATAAACATATGAACAAGTTGGGTGATGGGGGGGCAGCCAATGTTGTTAGGATTGAGGTTGGGAAAGGGGAAGTGACAATTCACTTCCCCAATGTATTGACTTCGTTACTGCGCTGCATCTGGGCCAGTAGTTATGGAGGGAAAGGGTTCCCTGTCCTGCTTTCACCAACTGAGCCATTATAACTAAAACTGTATGAGTTGGCTGCCAGGTCAGTTTGACTGGTTATAGATTGACATTGATCTAAAGAGCAGTCTGATAGCAGTCAGTATTGTGTCATTTTGGAGTCACTTTTATTATAAATAAGAATATAACATGTTTCTAAACACTTCTACATTAATGTGAATGCTACAACAATTATGGATAATTGTGAAATAATCTTGAATTAATCTTGATTGGTAAATAATGATGCGTGAGAAAGTTACAGAGGGTCAAAGATCATACCATCAAGACATGCAAACTCCCCTGTTATTGGTAATGGTGAGAGGTTAGCATGTCTTGGGGGTATGATCTTTGACCCTCTGTAACTTTCTCACTCCTCATTATTTACCAATCATTCATGATTATCCGTAATGATGGTAGCATCCACACTGACCACTACTTTTCTGAGAAGCAAACATATATTACTTGTTAAACAAAATCTTTCTCTAAGCAATTGTATTAGTATAAAAGTATATAATTCCTCAATGTTTTTGCATACAATATAGCTCAGTATTTGAATTATTTATTTTATACAGTTTATACATTATTGCTCAACTTTTTCAACGGTGTCAATCATTTCAGACCCCTCTGTATGTTTAGCAAGGTTATGTCTGCCTGCCCTTTTATGATTTAAGCTACACAAGAGGCAGTCAAGCCTCTATTGAGCAACAGAAGTGAGGACTGTATGTCTGGTTCATGACGTACATTTGTGAATGTACTATGAATGAGGGGATTGGGGAACCCCACCCTCTCATATCTACTGCCACTAGAACCACAGCGCCAAACCACCAGTGTTTTCACTGCTGCTCTGCTGGAGCCAAGTGGAGCCTGTTCTGGCTGTTGACATCTCAACATCTGTTTTCTGAAGTGGCACATGGCAGCTGTCAAAAAGCACCAACCCAGATGATGTTGCTTTCTTGAAACTGTATGCCCCCCCCCCCCCCATTTCTGAAGTGCCTCTGTTGACAGTGTGTATTTAGGCTACATCTTGATGACTTTGACAGTCATTGTGATTGTGAACCCATTCTAGTCTTCAGGACCTGTCAATCTCCGTGCCTGTCCATTCTTGTCAAATCTGGTTACAGTATCATCTGCTTAACTATTGTTTTACACTCTTTTACTCTCTTGCAAAGCTGACAGCCTTATGGACCAAAGAGGACAATAGAGATGTGTCATCACTTTGGAAGAGGTTCTTGTTTTTGTTTTGTTGTACTGGGTGACAACTGTGGTGGCGTCAAATCAAGTTAGCCGATAGAATAATTATGTCCTGCTATTTAAATGCTAATTTCACTTCCTATGTCTGTGAAAAGTTGCTATCTTTATGCGAGCAGCAATAAACCAGTTTGCTTATCTCCAGCATGCTTTGTTTGATGTTCAGGTAGCAGAGTTAATACTGTATGCAGATGATGACTGCAACAGGAAAAATACAGAGACAAAGCCAGTAGAAGATATGTATGCTATTAAAATAACTGTCAAAATCAATTATTTTTTTTAAATGTAAAACTAGTATTCAAGAGTTCTCTTTCACTCTTTCTCTCTCTCTCGCCCTTACATGCACGCATGCGGGCACCCACATGCATGAATCGATGCATGCATACTATGCAGTTTTCTTATGAGTAGAGGCAATATACTCAATCAAATTTATGTAACCATATCCATAGTGTACTATAATATTTTGAAATGCTCGATCAATATACATTTTTTGAGTGTTGTAGATAAGACCATATCATTTCCACATTAATCAACCTCCCCTGGTAGTGTATTGAAATGCACTGATAAGTGTCTCAGTTCTGCCACTAATATTGCAGCATTACACCAAGGAATAGAGTGTAGCAGCAGCTGGAAAGCATCTGTTGTTGACGTTTATGCTGAGTATAGGAGAGGGGCTGGTACATTATGTGCTCTGATGTGTGCTACAGACTACTGTTGATGGGTGCTGTTGTGGTGTAGGCTACACAAAAATATTGTTCATACAGAAGGTTTGACCACAGCAGTAAAGTTTGACCTCTGAAGTAACCAACTAGGTGTGAGAAATATGGCAGAAGCTCCAATTGGAACCATATTGCTGACATTTCCCCAGTCCCTTCAATTGTATAAAACCCAAAAGGGTAGGTGAGAACTAGTGGTTGTTTTTGGAACTGGGAAATGTTTCAGGGTCTCACCTTCAGTGTTTGATTGGACTCTTAGATACAACTATCAATGTTTGATGAAAACTATTTCATATTTGTTTCCAGGAGAAAGATCGAACAAATGTCCCATTTAGATTCAGGATTTGGTACAATACAGTTGCTAAACTATTGCCAGATAAAGAAGACTTCCATTCTACTCCAAGTATGGCAAAATTTAATACAGAATCATAGTAACTGGTTGTGGCTCCAGGTCATATTCTATGATGGATATTTTTCTTATTCAAATTGGGTAAACAAATACCTGCCAGAAAGTCAAAGCAATGTTTGAGCATTTTTTATCTCTTCTCAATTAATGCAGTTCATTTCTTCCTGTTTGACTCCCCGAGGAGCATCAGCAAAGCATCTCAAAATGGCTGCAATCAGCTCCCACTATCTGCATAATTCAATTAGCACTTCGGTGTGACTTTGAATGTGTTTGTTGCATCTTCCCCCCCCCCCTTTGTTGTGTCTGCCTCACCCTTTTCATTTATTTCAGATATCAAGATTGTCCTGAATGACAGATACATCCTCTATTCTCAAATAGACGGCACAAACAAGGCACAAAGATACCGAGATCTTATTAGGTCTTTCTTCAAGACGTCAATTTCGGAAATGGAAATTTGGGGACTCGCAAAGTGACTTGCTCTGCTCACTCTGTCTTCTCGCTGATGGAGAGACGTTTTCATGAAACACATCAGTTCAAATGTAGGCGCTGCATCACCACTCTCTCCTTTCTACACACACAGCCCACTGGACACAGACGTCAATTCAACGTCTAGATTTGATTTACATTTGGTTGTCAACTAATGTGAATGCAATGTGAAATAAACAAAAAATGTCACCATGTCATTGGATTTAGGTTTAAAGTCGGGTGAAAAAAAGTTACGAAATTCTCTTCTGATTATGACTTTTTGCAAATCCAATCAGTTTTCCATGTTGATTTAACATCATCACATTTAATTTATTTGTTGAAATGGCATGGAAAGAATGTTGACTCAACCAGTGTTTGCCCAGTGGGAGCACTGTCCCCATAATGCACACTGTATGTGTTTGTTCTCTTCAGAATGGCTTGCTCCAAGATCTATAGATGCTCAAGACTATTTGATGTAACCAGAAGGTATTGATAATAAAAATATCATTGCACAAGAACCTATTGAGCAAGGTTCCTTCAGCCATTAAGTATTATACTTCATATATAACAGTACTGTTGTGAAACATTATAGTCCTCCTTGACCATCACAATATGCAGCATGAGAGTCCTTGATATGATAAAAACATGACAGAGGAGTTATGTCTTCTATAAATTGTCACCATAATTATTTTGGGGCACATTATATAAATAATTTTCAACAGCCGTTATGACACTGGTCAGAGAAGATAGTTTCTGACTGTTTAGTAGATCGCCCTGTATTATAAAAGTACATGGCCAAATTAGGTGATCCAACAAGTCATTAAATCATCTTTGAAAACCATATGTGAAACCATTGTCAGATTTGATCTCATATGAGGTTTTAGTATTATAATTTAGTCCCATAAGTTAGCATATTTTCACCTGTTTATAGATCTCCAATGTCGCATTGAGAGAAGAGGCACTTACACATCATTAAAGTGATTTTATTCCATTGTTCTTTTATATTCATGGAAATTTCATGTTTCGGTTACTATGAATAATAGATAGTTTGATGCCTTGTTTAAAAAGATAATGTACGGGGTTGGGCAATATGGCAGCAACAGTGCTGCTTGACGAACATGGCACTCTATTCATGGCCCTGAAATATACACTCAACTAATAACCATTGGACAAAAAGTATAATTTAGCTCATATGTTTGACCACTTGGCTTCAATGAACTCCTCTGTCCACTGACCATCACCTCCATATCTAAAAGTACATTTGCTGTAAATTAAAAGGAACCAGTGTCTACATTTCTCATCCTGCAGGCTATACTGTAGACATACTGCTTCTAGATGGAGCCCCTCAATTCTAGCCCACCTGTTTTGTACAGTGTAGCAAGTGTTAATACTGTACAATGCAGGAAGTTAATCTATTTTGACGTGCCATGAAACTCTTATAGCCTTGGTGCACATAGAAATCAGCTAGTCTATAGTTTACACACTGTGCAGTGATTGAGAGGTTTCTGTATTCTTTGATGGTGGGTTTCATATTTGAATAATCATTTGAGCAGGCCTCTCGACAAATCACTGGGCTGAATGATTATGAGCATTTACACTGGGAACATCTGTTGCAGCAGGTTGGTTTTGAAGGGTGCTGCTAATGATTGGTTATCCATTGATCAAGGCGCTGTTGTGTTTTATCTATCAAAGTGCTAGCCTGTAGAAGCCATGGGAGATAGATAGGAGAGCAGATCTGCTTGATTACCTCTAATGAAGAGTGAATGTGGATCCCAGCACTAATACCCTTTGGTGACACAAGTATGGAGTGCCTTGATCAAACAGAAAAGAGGATTATTCAGGGTTATGAGGAGTATCAGTGTTTGATGTAATGTTTGTCTGTGTGTGTGTGTGTGTGTGTGTCAAAAGATTGCTCATTGTGTTTATGAGGGACTGTGGGAATGGTTTGCCCCAGAGGGAGATAGACAGGTAAAACAGGGTGAGGAGACTTAGCAGATGGAGCACCAAATGCTTCCAATCAGAAAGGTTCAGGTAGATACCCCTAACCCAACTAGGTCACAGCGCACTAAAACTGAAATATGTGATGTCATTGCTCCTCCATCCAGCTCTGTTATTGTGAACCGTAATGAGAATGACACCCGTCGACCTTGGAAATGCGATGGCTTTTCCACACAGACGTCAGCAGGCAGGAGCGGAGTGGGGTTTATTTTCAGCATGGAGAGGAACAGGCTGTACTGTGAGGTTCACTGAGTAGCAGCTAAAGGTCAGCTCGTGGCAGTTAGCAACAAACCAGATAGCAGAGAAAACAATAACAAACAAGGCGCTAGCTGCAGAAACAAAACAAACCCTCAATGGACCTGAAGGACATCATTACCAGGACATGGGTTGGGTTGTTTGAATGTCTATATATGTGTCTGAGTAAATGAACACGAAATCCCTGCCAACATCAGATAAAGAGATATGATCAGATATCCAGAGAGGACAGAGTCATGGGTGTAGTAGTAGCATCTCTCCCTGTCACTGTGTACCTATTGTCCAGAATGGTGGATAATTAGTGACCCCAGCATGCAGCTCTTGAACAAGAATGTACGATTTAGATGTCAAAACACATTACACTGAATGACACCAAACAGGCAAGTCAGGCATTTTATTTTTATAAATGATTCTGAATGCCATCCCGAACGATGTAAATGATTGAGATGGTAGGCCTCACTAATGAAGTAATTGTGATGGAGAGATTCAGTGATGGCTTTGGATGTGCCACTAAAGAAAAACAGGGACATTGATATATATCTATGGACGAGGACTCTGCAGCGATAGTCCCCTGTGGCCCTATCTCTCTTCAGACTCATCCAGGACCCATTTCTGTGCATTATGCATAATATTTCATGCCTCTTGCCTCTGCGCTGAATCACATTCATTTATTAATCCAATATCACCATAGAAATGTCTCACAGGGCATCAGTAGGATCAGAGAGGAGCGCTGGGACTCAGAACCCATCAGCCTTTCTGTCTATTAGCTCATCAGGGGTCTATTACAGTGAGGGAAAAAAATATTTCATCCCCTGCTGATTTTGTACGTTTGCCCACTGACAAAGAAATTATCAGTCTATAATTTTAATGGTAGGTTTATTTGAACAATGAGAGACAGAATAACAACAAAAAATCCAGAAAAACGCATGTGAAAAATGTTATAAATTGATTTGCATTTTAATGAGGGAAATAAGTATTTGACCCCCTCTCAATCAGAAAGATTTCTGGCTCCCAGGTGTCTTTTATACAGGTAACGAGCTGAGATTAGGAGCACACTCTTAAAGGGAGTGCTCCTAATCTCAGCTTGTTACCTGTATAAAAGACAACTGTCCACAGAAGCAATCAATCAATCAGATTCCAAACTCTCCACCATGGCCAAGACCAAAGAGCTCTCCAAGGATGTCAGGGAAAGATTGTAGACCTACACAAGGCTGGAATGGGCTACAAGACCATCGCTAAACAGCTTGGTGAGAAGGTGACAACAGTTGGTGCGATTATTCGCAAATGGAAGAAACATAAAATAACTGTCAATCTCCCTCGGCCTGGGGCTCCATGCAAGATCTCACCTCGTGGAGTTGCAATGATCATGAGAACGGTGAGGAATCAGACCAGAAAAACATGGGAGGATCTTGTCAATGATCTCAAGGCAGCTGGGACCATAGTCACCAAGAAAACAATTGGTAACACACTACGCCATGAAGGACTGAAATCCTGCAGCGCCCACAAGGTCCCCCTGCTCAAGAAAGCACATATACATGCCCGTCTGAAGTTTGCCAATGAACATCTGAATGATTCAGAGGACATCTGGGTGAAAGTGTTGTGGTCAGATGAGACCAAAATGGAGCTCTTTGGCATCAACTCAACTCGCAGTGTTTGGAGGAGGAGGAATGCTGCCTATGACCCCAAGTACACCATCCCCACCGTCCAACACGGAGGTGGAAACATTATGCTTTGGGGGTGTTTTTCTGCTAAGGGGACAGGACAACTTCACCGCATCAAAGGGACGATGGACGGGGCCATGTACCATCAAATCTTGGGTGAAAACCTCCTTCCCTCAGCCAGGGCATTGAAAATGGGTCGTGGATGGGCATGACAATGACTCAAAACACACAGCCAAGGCAACAAAGGAGTAGCTCAAGAAAAAGCACATTAAGGTCCTGGAGTGGCCTAGCCAGTCTCCAGACCTTAATCCCATAGAAAATCTGTGGAGGGAGCTGAAGTTTCGAGTTGCCAAACGTCAGCCTCGAAACCTTAATGACTTGGAGAAGATCTGCAAAATCCCTCCTGAGATGTGTGCTAACCTGGTGGCCAACTACAAGAAACGTCTGACCTCTGTGATTGCAAACAACGGTTTTGCCACCAAGTACTAAGTCATGTTTTGCAGAGGGGTCAAATACTTATTTCCTTCATTAAAATGCAATTCCATTTATAAAAAAATTTCACATGCGTTTTTCTGGATTTTTTTGTTGTTGTTCTGTCTCTCACTGTTCAAATAAACCTACCATTAAAATTATAGACTGATCATTTCTTTGTCAGTGGGCAAATGTACAAAATCAGCAGGGAATCTAATACTTTTTTCCCTCACTGTATACAATGGTGTTATAGTTTCAAATCTTAAGAAATTATACAGTGCATTCAGAAAGTATTCAGACACCTTGACCTTTTCCACATTTTGTTATGTTACAGCCTTAATCTAAAATTGATTAAATAAAAAAATCCTGATCAATCTACAAACAATACCCTATGATGGCTAAGTGGAAACAGTTTTTTTGAAATGTTTGCAAATGTATAAAAAAAACGAAACATAAATACCTTATTTACATAAGTATTCAGACCTTTTGCTATGAGACTTGAAATTGAGCTCCACTGCATCCTGTTTCCATTGATCATCCTTGAGGTGTTTCTACAACTTGATTGGAGTCCACCTGTGGTAAATTCAATTGATTGGACTTGATTTGGAAAGGCACACTCCTGTCTATATAAGGTCCCACAGATGACAGTGCATGTCAGAGCAAAATCCAAGCCATGAGGTCGAAGGAATTGTCCGAAGAGCTCAGAGACAGGACTGTGTCGAGGCACAGATCTGGGAAGAGTCCCAAAACATTTCTGCAGCATTGAAGTTCCCCAAGAACACAGTGGCCTCCATCATTCTTAAATGGAAGAAGTTTGGAACCACCAAGACTCTTCCTAGTGCTTGCCTCCCAGCCAAACTGAGCAATCGGATGAGAAGGGCAGTGGTCAGGGAGGTGACTAAGAACCGGATGGTCACTCTGACAGAAGTACAGAGATGGGAGAAGGGAGAACCTTCCAGGAACACAACCATCTCTGTAACACTCCACCAATCAGGCCTTTATGGTAGAATGGCCAGACGGAAGCTATTTGGTCTGAATGCCAAGCATCACGTCTAAAGGAGAATGGGGAAACTCCCAGTGTGTAGCGTCATACCCAAGAAGACTTGAGTCTGTAATCGCAGCCAAAGGTGCTTCAACAAAGTACTAAGTAAAGGGTCTGAATCATTATGTAAATGTGACATACATTTATTTTTTTATAAATGTAAAAAAAAAACTGTTTTTGCTGTGTCATTACGGGGTATTGTGTGTAGATTGATGAGGAGGAAAAAACGATCTAATCAATTTTCAAATAAGGCTGTAACTGTAAATGTGGAAAAAGTCAAAATGCGCTGTATATGCATATATTTTAGTGGAATTGGGATACATTATGAATGAAATTCAAGCCCTCTGATATTAAATGAAAGCCTATTGAGGAATTGTAGGTAGGTCAGCTAGCCTGCTATAATACGTTCCTTTGCTTTTAAGGGGTTCTTAGTTGATATGATATCTACTATCATTGTTGTTATTCTTAACATCAACCATACGTTATCATTATCATCTTTAGCATTGCTAAGCATATGTATTGCAGATGCAATACCTTTTGTATGCAGTTGGAGGCTGGGCTCCATTCACTCAGTTTAGTGGGTTTGTTTGTTAGTAAGCATTGCATGGTAGGATAGAGACGTATATGGAATGGCTGCATGGGCTCTGTCTAATAAATGAAGAATTGGCGACACTGCCTTGTTGACGCACCAGATGTATAATGTAGCTGTGTGTTTGGCAGGGCCATCATCTAGACCCATCTGGATATGAAGCACCAAGGCCATTATATGATATTCAGTATGCTCCAACCAGCAGGCTCTAAGTGATTTCTCCGGGTGTAGATAAAATTAAAAGCGCCATTTGCCAGTCATCCATTTTACTCCCCCATTTCTAACATCCCACTCCCACAGAATCGTTTCACCCATAACATATTTTCTCTCACTTTTTTCCCACCGTCACATGTTCCAAGCCATAATACATGAAATCATTAGAGGGCAGGTCGTTAAGGAAGTTATCTGACTTTTACATGGCTTTTAATCCTGTTTCAGAAGTACTGTTCTGGCCTCCTTTTATGACTGAGGGAAAAGTGTAACTCAAAGACTCCGGTGTTGCGGCTGTGAAGGTCACTGATGAGCGGAGAGGGAAGCAGACTTGAAACACATTGAGCAGAGCCGTTAATTTGGTGCATGCTAATGTGGCAGAATAAGAAGCTATCGGGGTCAGAGGAGTGGGGGACTCCTGGTTAGGATTGATTTTGTGTGGATCTCTCGCTATCTCTCTCACTCTTACTCTCTCTCTCTTTCTCCTGTTCTCATGTATTTATACACAGTGTATCTACAGTCTATGCCTCATGTCCTGGGGTGCCTTATTCAAACTTCATTCTGTCATACCAACATGTTAGCCAAGCCTTTTGACATTACACACAGTCCGTCAGCTACATCCATCAACTTACTCATGGATTATATGTCAACCCACACATATGTGTCTGTCCCTTCGACAACTCATTAGGTTACTGTATGTGTCATACACAGAGTCACAAATATAATATAGAGGGTGCCCCACTGTCTTTGAGCCTGGTAACGTCAATAGGAGCCAGCCTCCCCTGTTGAATGCATTATTTAGCCTCCACTCTATCCCTAAGCACACTAATGAGCTACTTAATTGATTTAATGAAGTCCAAATGTCACTCATCATTCCTACACCTCCCGTAAGGAGGAGGGAGATGGATCCTGGCTCTCTGGGGATACATAATGATTTTAATCTGCTTTCATGGAGCTCCAGTAATGGCCTGTGCTGGGACAGCGCTAGAGTCTGTTTGGTTCTGTTTTCACTCCGAGATGAATCACTCCACTCCCGTGGAGGGAGGGAGGGGTATGGGTGTTTGGATGGATGGATGGATGGATGGACGGATGGATGGATGGGTAAACTGACAGAAAGAAAGGAATACATAGAACACCTTATCATCTGCGAGGGAGAGTAATAGTGGCTTGGAGCTTATTAGTACTTCAGATGAGACATTCAGCTCTTTCTCATTTGAACTGGACACAGCAAGGGCGGCCCTAAATGAAAGGTTACGTCTGAGGAGCTAACCTAATGAAGCAACATTTAGCTACAGTATGTAAGAGGGGACTTCACATGATTGCTTCATGTCTTTGAATTCATACGTCTGGCATTTCAACTATCCAAGGGCACTTATATGATTGTGGCTTTGTTTTTGTCTATTAATTATGTGGAACTGCTTCATGATATCTGGCATAATATGTTTTTGCAAAAATATGTATTATGCTTAATACAGTCATTTACCAATTCCCCCAGCTCAGAAACCCAGACATTATGCCCATGGTTTAGTATCACATCCTACAAGACATAACAGAAATTGGTGTAATGGTAATGGTGGTCTAAGCAGTAGAATAGGTGGGCACCTTAGGCCTTCTACCTTATACCCCCAGGTGTTAATTATAGATTGTATAAATCTATATGTAGATTATGGATGATTGTCATTATTAAATAACACTAACCTGTCCATCAAAGGCAGAGTCACCTGGAACTTGGAACGTTTTCCCCAAAGTCCCCCAAAGATATGCTTCCTCTGTCCCAGTCATGCAAATCACCAGGAGGACACATTGAAGTATTTAAATGTATTTAAATTAATGTAAATGTATTGCGATAAGCGGTGCTAAATGTATTGGGATTGCAGTGTATTCATTAGAAGATGTATTGTGCTGTTCACTAATATGAGATTCTCAGAGTCAAACACTCGCATACAGCAACGTTTTATTTGACTTCTACTCTGTTAGACACTACTGTATGTTACAAAGGTTTTGTCTCTGCATCTTTTAATGATGCTTTGTCCAGATTTTTATGATTTTCCTCTCAAAAGAGCAGGCCAAGGTCTTTCTTCCTGTTATTGTAACAACATAGATTTAATCACACTGTTTAAACCTTTATTTTACCACATGGAGAGCATACCTGACTTTCTAATAGTTATTAAATTATTAAGCTAATGTTATTTCTCTAGTCTTTGGTCTGCTGGCTGCAGCCAGCCAGGCAGTGGATAAAAGCTTGACTTTAGAGGATTTAAGTTTGCTTAATCATTCTCATTGAAAGTAGGCAGGCAATGAAGCCTTTCATTCTGAAGGTTCTTAAAGTCAAGCTTTAATGGTTCTTTGAGTATAACAGCTGCTAAGCCACTTACATTGCATATAAACATACTCCATCAGAGAAATATTCAACTTAATTCTACCTGTAATTAATACACAGTTGATCAGAAAATCAACATGAGGCATGTGAATGGAAATGAACTGAATCCAGGGGGAGGAGATAATCAAAGAGGCCAAAGTACACTGACTGATTTAACCATTCTTTTTTTACATTATTTCAGCCTTTATTTGATACAGGCATTGTTGACAGTGTATCCATTTGGAGTTGTTTACTGTAAGAATACAAAACAAATATTAAACTTTAATGCACTTGATTGGGTACGAGGAGGGATTGTGCATTTTTGTCAATGTGTGTGTTTCTGTGAGCATGTTTCTGTTTCAGCCTGTGTACATGAGTGGAGGAAATGTGAAGTTTAATCTATAACATCAGGTCTTGACCCATCATCCCCTCAGAATTGGTCAACAATTGTAAGAAAAAAAGGAAGTATGAAAAAAACCTAAAAGAAATAGAGGGATCTCAATTACAGCAGTGGGCAACATGGAGGTCCTGGTCCAGGTCAGTGAGAGATGCCGTGGTGTCCAGGGGTTAATTTCCTGTCTGGAGAGGACCTACGTGCAATCTCTGCCATGTAATCCACCAGCCCAGAGGTTACTGAAGCCAAGGCTTTCTCCCCCAAACTAAAAGGGCCAGGGTGGGAGAAACACAGTGAGATATTGCTTGAAAACTCAGAGGACTTATAGTATATGTAAAGAGCTGAACTTCTTTATTTGCTCTAGTTTGAGCTGGGTTTGTACCTATTATACTTTCTTGTCTCAGAAATAGACGGTTTGTGTTCTATGGAGGGGCTCAATGACCTCCTGAGGGGAGTTAGAGGGAGTATGATAAGAAATGTAATAATCCATAGATATATCCGGCATCTGCACTTTAAATGTGAATTCAGCATTGATTAACTCCTCTGTTTGTTCGACTGCTAAACAACTAGTCCATTATTTTCTTTGCAGAGTCAATATGTAATACCATGGCAGTGAAAGAGATGACATTCAATTGGAACGTGTTATTTTAGGAAAGGAAAAACTTATTTCATAGATATGAAGAAGTCAATTACAGATCATAAAGAAGGTTTGTGGGCTAATAGTGGTGTATTATCTTCCTTAAACTGAATTACCTCACCAAGCAGTATACTGTATCTCACTCGTAAAATAAACAACATTAGAAAACAAATAATTGTAAAAACTCCAGCCTTATCCTTCCTTCTTCATTGGATGCTCCTCTGCATGTTATTGTGGTTTCTGTTTGCAGCTTCAGAAAAGAGGAATGGGAGATTACAATTAACGAGAGATTCTGGTGAAAATCTCACAAGCCCCACAACTAGCAGCTCTTGACAACAGTAAGAGCAGCTGCGTGGGGGACAGACAGAAGGGAGACTGGGGAGAGATGATGGAGAGAGTGGGGATGGCAGGGGCCTCAGGTTCTCAGGCTGTGACTGCGATGGGAGGAAATTAGTTGAGTTCCTGACAGCTATCTCCTCCAACCCTCACCTGGGATGGCACTGTGGCACAGGACGGGTGCTGATAACCCAGTAATCACTTTTCTTGGACGTGTTTATTTATGAGCGACAACCCACAGGTGGATACATTTTTTAATTAATTTGCCGTATAACTGCGTTCGCGGTTAAATGGGGCATGGGCTAGATTACATTTAAAATTCAAATGGTTTGTTGCGGTGGAAAGTTGGTATTTACAGTTTGCAGGGCAGCACTCTGAGGTTGTTTGTCAATGTTGATGACTTCTTAAACTTTTAATGAAAAGCATGTTGCAATTTGGTTGATTGACAAGTGTTTAGGGTAGGTTGTGACTTTCCCAAAAAATATGAAGCATGTTATTTGTGTATTTGTGCACAGCGCAGTGCCTCTGTCTTGTTTGACCACACAATAAGCCACAGTGAGTAATGGACCACAGTAAATTAGTCAGCTTGATTAACTCTCCAATACACATCTTGTCCTCACAAATTGTGTGTTCCCTTCTCCACTAATAGTGTCTCTAGAGGCCTGTGTGGACGCAGTTCACTGTGACTGTGGTCTATGTTACTGAAGCCGGCTGCTAGAAAGAGAAACGTCTATACCTAGGATGCCAGGTCTGAAGACAAACTCATTGTCCGCTGTGAGTCACTCTGAATGAGGATGTGGCCGTCTTTGCCTTGGCTTGAGGAGAAATCCTAGAGAGTGAAAAGAGAGAAAGGGAAAGGATGTTAACTCAGTCTGCTCATCCCTGTGACTTGTAAGCCACACCTTTTCTCATGTGTTTCTGTGTGTGACGAAAAGTGTTATGTTAGGAAATTGAAGCTGCAATAGGCAATGGTTTTGGGAAGTTTTGCTAATAGTTTGTCAAGCTAGTGGTTTGGCAGTCATATAACTAGACAGGGAGCGGTGGGTCGCTAGCGACCCACTCCCGACACCACCAGGTAAAATGTAAAGCGCCAAATTCAAAATCCCAAAGTTGAATTATTAAAAATGTGTTCATCATGTGTTTCATACTCATCAAAAGCTCTGTTTCTTGGCAATATCACAGCGTTGTCAGATTTCAAAAAGGCTTTACGGCGAAAGCTCTACATTTGATTGTTTGAGGGTATCACCTCACATACTTTCTCATAGCCATGAATTCATTAGCCAGCGTGGCACACACATAACACATTTCACAGCGAAAACAAATCAATTACCTGTTGAAGAACTTCTGCTGAGGTCATCCTAAGTGTCCAACGAAGACAATCCATGGTTCTTTTGTTAGAAAAAGTAATGTATTATATCCATAAATCTCCATTTGGTTCGCGCGTCATAGTCAGAAACGATAGCCTCCACTAGTCCATTGAAACGTGGCGCGAACTCGTTCATCTTATACCTATAAACTTGTCCAAGAACATTCAAACATAGTTTTAAATGTATCCTTAGGAACACTTTTACGTATATTTACTATTATAAATCNCTAAAGACGGTAAATAAGACACTGCGCGACTTCTCGGGCGCGCGCCCTGGGTACTGTTGTCATCAAGGGGGGACCCACTTGTTTGCTCTTATTCTCTGGTCTAATTCATCCAAAATGGAGGGAAACACCATCTCGAGGCTGCTGACATCATAAGGAAGCGATGTGTACTGCATTCATATGCCCTTATATGGTCATTTTCATGAGGGAGGGGTTCCCAAATGAGCAATGTGTCAAAATCACTTTTTCCAGGACAGAAATTCCTTGGGGTTTTGCCTGCCATATCCGTTCTGTTTCACTCACAGACAAATGGTTAACAGTTTTGGAAAATTCAGAGTGTTTCCTATCCAATGGTACTAAATATATGCATATCCTATTTTCTGGGCCTGAATGGGAGGCATTTTACTTTGGGCACGCCAGGCTCTCCAAAACCGTCACTTCGGGAGCTGCTCCCTGAGAAGATAAACTGCACCTCCAGTAAAGTCATCTTAAATTAACTTCCTGTATACACTGTGAACTGTATCAATATGGGAGCCAGGCTATGGTAAAGGTTAGGTACTACATGTAGGGATATGACAAATGAAAAATGTTGCTTAACATTTAAACGATAAGAAAAAATAAAATTCCACATCAATTCACAATGCAGAATAATGGTCCTATTACCTGTGTTACGACCACTAGGGCCAGGCAATGAAGTTATATCTAGTGCAGTCATATACCCTTGAAAGTGCCTCAGCTACGATATGTTTGTTTGTCTGTATGGGTACAGCTTTTTAAATGCCGACACGAAACCTTCTCTGAGGCGCCACTGAACATGCATTTTACTTGTCTGTAAAGGAATGCCGCTTCTGATGTGGGACTAACGTCCGTTACTAGGCAACCAGAACTGTCAATCAAATAATCTTGAGCTGCCTTTGCACAGCCTGGCTGCCTGCTGTCTGCAGACCACTCTCTCTTAAAAAAGTACTTTAAAATTAATTAAATACTGTGATTAAGGAATTGACTACTAAGATTCATTATTTTTGGAACGGAGGAGACTGATTAGTTGCCGTACTTCCGAGAACACAAACACTTGCTAGCGAGGGACGGATAGAGAGGGGAGGGGCACAGTATAGGCAGATCGGCCACCAGGCAGACAGAGTCAAAACCGTGCACTAGGCCTGCGAAACAAAAGCTGTCTCGCAATGAAATGCTGTATTTCACAATTTCTTGTCTTGCAATCTCTTGCAACTTCAGTAAAGCAGGGCCTATCATCAATTAATAAGGCTAGGATATTCTACACGCAACAGGCTGAAGACTGAACACACACTCGCATCATTAGCGAAGAGAAAGAGCAGGCGAGCCAGCTGCACTGTGATTAACATTTTGTGGGGAAAAAACTAAAAAACAATGTTTTCCGTTAGGATTTTTTCTTAGCGTTTAGGATCCCAATTTTGTTTAAACGTTTTTAACGTTTTAACATTCACACCCCTATTATGTAGAGTGCTGTGCTGCCCTTGGAGGCCATTAGATAGTCCTGTTTTATTCATAGAGGCATGAAGGAGCTCATATGATTGTCTATTAAAGTGACTCCCATTCAGAGGGCCTCCATGGCCTTATTGTTACTGCTATGGCTGTCAACCATGTTTCATTGTCGGCACTGGGATTATAGTAGACAAATAAATGCTCAAATTCTGTCCCAGCCAAAGCCTATTACAGGGCAGGAGACCAGATTCTGTGAAAGGATTCACATGACCAGACCTAACATCACTGGAGTAATAGGGTCTTAATTTGATTTAATTGCAGAGTTCATTAGGATACATGAATTAAAGCTTGTTTAGCTTAGAGGCTAGTCAATTCAACTGCCACCAGTTTCCCTAAGAGAAATAAGTTGCCGTTCTTCTGTCTACTTCTGATGAGGAATTAGGAGGATCTTTAAATAAATGATGCATCCAAGCTGACTATGTATTCCCTCTACTCCTCTCCGTATACCTCCATGGGTACCAAACCAGGAAATGTAGATTTATTCCAATCATGACACCTCAAGGTATGAAAACTTGCAGCATGACATGAATTCTAATTAAGTATTAATTTCTCTCCCTGCCTCGGGCTGACAACGGATGAGCCTTCACTTAAAATCATTAAAGCATCAGCAGGATGGGAGCAAAGTGGGCCTCTCATCCTTCTTGCGTGGTTTTAGGCCCTTACTTCAGATCCTGTGTTTAAAGGCGTGCTGCTGTAGCTTCCCAAAACTCTGGCGGTAACAACCTGCCCCTCTCTCTACCTCCTTCCTCTCAGGATCCAGATGAAGGGTGTCAGAGTGTTAGTTAACATCAGGGACCCCAGGGTGGCGCTGTTGGCTGGAGCCCTAGGATCTGTGCCCAGTGACATATGGGCCCTCTCAGGCATGATCCAGAGGGATGGTGGCTAGGCCTGGTTCCCCATGCTTGGGCTGGGGACTGGAGAGGAGAGTGAGTGTCCAGTGAAAGGCAGGCAGGTTGACTGTGGCCAGCTGAGCCTGGGATTCTCATTGCCCCCCGGGGCGACTGCAGAACCAGTTGAAAAGCCAGCCTCAAGGCTCCCTGGGTTGGGAGAGATGTAAAGCACTTCAGACAGCAACACAGACACAGAGCCTGGGGCAAGATTGGAGAGCTGTCTGCAATGATATTTGTGTGTGTGTGTGTGTGTGTGTGTGTGTGTGTGTCTGTGTGTGTGTGTTGTGTTTTTAATTACTTTTTCCACATTGTGTTGTGTTACAAAGTGTGTTGCATACATTTCTAAAACCATATTTTTGCTTTTCAGAACTTTTTTTATTATGCTAATTCAATTTCCAAGGGGGCACGGACATCGGGATTTAAACTCACTATTGGCCTCATGGTGAAATCCCTGAGCACTTTCCTTCCTCTCCGGAAACTGAGTTAGGAAGGACGCCTGTATCTTTGTAGTGACTGGGTGATACACCATCCAAAGCCTAATTAACTACTTAGGGAGCAGTGGGGCGCTAGCGCTAGCTACCCGGTGAAATGTAAGGCGCCAAATTCAAAATCCAAAAGTTGAATTATTAAACATTCATCAATATACAAGTGTTGCATAGTCATCAAAAGCTCTGCTTCTTGGCAATATCACAGCGTTGTCAGATTTCAAAAAGGCTTTACGGCGAAAGCACAACATTTGATTGTTTGAGGATAGCACCTACAATATTTATCCATTAGCATAAATTCATAAACCAGCGCGGATCACACAAAACCCATTTCACAGTGAAAACAAATCCCTTACCTTTTGAAGAACTTCTGCTGAGGGCTTCCCAAGTGTCCAACGAAGACATCCAATGGTTNGCGCCCGAGAAAACTTGTTGACATTTCAGGTCCCCTGACCATTTCCTGTTCCTATCCGTTCCTCTTACTCCATTCACTCCCAGTCTTTGTATATAGACTGTTGACATCTAGTGGAAGCCATAGGTACTGCAATCCAGGAGCTGGATTGCCTTGAAGTCAATGGGGAGAGTGTCAAACAGAGCAAAGGTCACCAAAAACTGCATTTCCGGATGGATTTTCCTCTGATTTTCGCCTGCTATATCAGTTCTGTTATACTCACAGACATTATGTTAACACTTTTAGAAACTTCAGAGTGTTTCCTATCCAATAGTACTAATTATGTGCATATCCTATTTTCTGAGCCTGAGTGGCAGGCATTTTACTTTGGGCACGCCAGACTCTCCAAAACCATCACCTCTGCTGCCGCTCCCTAAGAAGTTAACTTGACCATGTTCAAAGCGATATTCAGCGTCTGCTTTATGTATATTTTGTAAATCAAATCAAATTGTATTTGTCACATGCGCCGAATACAACATGTGTAGACCTTACAGTGAAATGCTTACTTACAAGCCCTTAACCATCAATGCAGTTTTAAGAAAAATACCTAAAAAATAATAAATAAAAGTAACAAATAATTAAAGTGCAGCTGTAAAATAATAATAGCGAGACTATATACAGTTAGTACCGGTACAGAGTCAATGTGCGGGGGCACCGATTAGTCGAGGTAATTGAGGTAATATGTACATGTAGGTAGAGTTTTAAAGTGACTATGCATAGATAATAACAGAGAGCAGCAGCAGCGTAAAAGAGGGGGGTGGGGGTCAATGCAAATAGTCTGGGTAGTCATTTGATTAGATTTTCAGGAGTCTAGCGCCCCAATGATCCCTAAGTGGTTTTAACAGGCGACATCAATACGGGATCATAGCTTTCACCTGGATTCACCAGGTCAGTCTATGTCATGGAAAGAGCAGGTGTTCCTAATGTTTTGAACAAGATAAAACATTTTCATACACATCTAAAATCTATGAATTAAAGATTTGAGAGCAGATATATTTTTCATACACATGAAAGGTATCCGTAAGCAATCGTTTCTGATGAAATAACACAAATGTGAAAAATTGGATATGGAAATAATCTCTTCATATCCAGGTGGTTTCTGTGCTGGTCTAGTTTTCAAAATAACTTTTCAGTTATTATTGTGTTTATAACAATGGCTTATGGTCCATCCATGAGCTAAGGGCTTAAATCAATATTGATTTAATAATGAGCTAGCAGCTAGGTCTTATTGATCACTAATGCAGACAACATTCAGGTACATCCCTGTAGCTCCAAACATTTCTACCCCAATCTTTTTCATTTATCACAGTAGAAGAGAATGTCTCTCTCAAGTCTGTGGTGAAAAAAAATCTGGAAGCAGTACGATTTAATGAAAAATCTAAAGTTTGATTTCATTATAACTCAAGGCTAACTACCATTTTTATTTCTTCACTTGTAGCATCAGAGACAGCCGAGCCGGTCATAACTTTATTGGAACATTTATAAAGACAACAGACAACAAAAATAATAATTTTAAAACACAAAGCAATTTCGACATAGTGCAGACTCAAAATAGACAAGCCAACACATAGCCTACCCCACATAACTTGTTGTTTTTGGTTATTACATTTGAGAGGGATTAAAAATAACTTGAAAAGACACATATGGTATGAAATAAAGTAGTTAAAGTACTTCAAACTGGTGGAATTCAGATAACTTAAAAAAAATCATAGTTATTATTTCTTCTCTGATCTTGTTCATTTTACATTAACGCAAAATATATTTTGCTGTATAACCCTCTCTCCCTTCTCTCTCCCTGCCTCTGTATCCATAACATGATGTTTTTAGACCATACACTGCTGATATGATTGTTGAAGGTGTGCAGTGATTATGAGAGATCGTTATCCTGACACTACTGTAAATTGTTGGTGACCAGTGGTCATGATTACTGGAGATCAAAACAAACCCAAAGCAGCTCTGGCACTTCCAATATATGATAGCATATCAGTTTGGTGTTGGTTCAAAAGTTATATCACTTCATTCCAACTTAATGGCTTCTCTTCTTTCTTCTCTATCTCACTTCACTTGTTTCTTTACTAGTGGAAGTTGAAACAGCTGGTAACTGTGGCTGGGTTTTTGCTAACCTTGTTAATCTCGGGCATCTGCTGTGAGGGTCATTGAGGCGTGTATGCGCTTGTGCTTTTGAAATCATTATCTGGCTAAAATATGGATTGCTTTCCTGGGGCCCCGGGGCCCGTGAGGATTGGCGTCACACCACCAAACGAGGGTGACAGTGATCCGGGCGCTCCCTCGATCTTCTTCATCTTTATTATTGTTGTTTTTCCACGAGGGAATACAACATGCTCCAGAATGCCAGAGAACCACCAGGGACGTTTCTCTTTCTTGATAGCAGGATGAATGCTTTGATCAGTGTTGAGTTCCCTTGCGGATTTGCCCTTAGCCTCTAAGCAAAAACAAAACCTCGTCCCTGCTCAGAAAGAAGTTGCTTGTAATGCTGATAAAACTAAAGAAGAAAGACATTTAGCCCTGTTAATTTGTTGAACGCAGTGAGCAATCTAATCTTATTTCTCTCAAGATTGTTTAGAATATTGCAAGTGAAAAGCACCTCTGTAATATTCTGCACCTTTGCAAAATGTCACTTGAATCAGACAATTTGATCAGAAGTATGTTGTTTCTATCCTGTCATTGTGTTCTGTCATTGTGTGCTCAACATTTGTATAAAGAATGCAATTCAAACATTTAATATGCTCCATGTCAATAATATAGTGGGTCTGGGAGACAGGGATCCTAAAATGTTTTGTTTGCTTCATAGACGATGGATACCAATGCAGGTGAGCAAAAAATCTCAATGCTCTTTAAAGTTGAATCAATCTAAAAGTTCTCACTTTATATCTTCTCTTGTGGGACCTTCCATAGGACAGATTTGCAGTATACATGTTCTTCTTCTTTTCCCCTGCATCCCAGTTGGCTGATAGTTACAGAAAAAAATGACAAATACATCAACTGAAAGAAGATTGCATTAAAGGACACATGAAAGCCATTTCCCGACTTGTGTATCAGGCATCATTCAATTGCATTTGTCATAACTTGGAACACTGTAAAACATTACTCCAAACAGATTGGCCTGAAACATTTGTGTAAGACATTTTTGATAGATTTTTTTACTGTGTACATTATGATACTGTTTTCTATATATTTAAATAAAAGTGCATTAGTTGAAAACAGATATTAGATATGTCTAAACAGCCAATGAAATTGAAATAGACAAATTGGCTAATTGAAAGTACAATCTTAAATAACCTAAAAATCAAAACAGTCATCTTGAACGTACAAAAAATGAACACATTTGCCTTTGGTGAACTAAAACTCGCACTTGACTTTTTACTACTATCACTGACTTTGCTGATAGCTACTTTATTGCGGGAAAATGTACTTACTGAGATGTGTGGTTGTCTCACCTAGCTACAGTATCTTAAGATGAATGCACAAGCTGTAAGTTGCTCTGGGTAACAGTGTATGCTAAATTACAAAAATGTAATGTAAATAAACATTGCACCTACCACTACACTTGATCCCTTTAAGTGTTTCTCCACACTGTACACAAACACAACAATACTCTTTAGAATGAAAATCACCTCAGCTACAGTAAATGTCACGAAACAAAATGTGAATGCGTATCCTCCACAGCTTATGACACCTATCCAGAAAGACCCATCTTTCATACTGAAAGACATTTATTTGTTGTCATCTAAGCGTTTTCCTCAGCATTCCTGCTTTGGTCAATACTTCATCTCCACGCAGCTCCAGATGGCAAAAACAAAACACAGGGAGCCATTTTGTCATCCCTCACAACTGCCTCCCCAGAACAAACAACATCCATGCCCCAGTTGTCTGTTGTCATCAGATGAAAAACAAATTCAGAAAACAGGCAACTACTTTCCAGCTGAATGTTTGGGTGGAAACAATAGCCCCTTAACTTCTTAGGGATCAGCAAGGTGCGTTGGGGCGCCTGCCATATCCGTTCTGTTTTACTCACAGACAAATTCAGAGTGTTTCCTATCCAATGGTACTAAATATGTGCATATCCTATTTTCTGGGCCTGAATGGGAGGCATTTTACTTTGGGCATGCCAGGCTCTCCAAAACGGTCACCTTGTGCGCTACTCCCTAAAAAGCTAATGACTGATACTGCTTTGTTGATAGCATTTCCCTGGAAAAAACAGTATCTGACAGATTCAAGTTACCCCCTCAGGCTTGCCATTAGGGGACACGACAAACAAGGCTTCTGGATCAGACTTTATAAGACATGTCAAGATCTCATCAACAGGCTCTGCCTGCATTTGCCATACAGCTATACCGGATCATATTCAGCTCTCAATATGGTTATCACTCAGTACAACATTCTAAAATCCCTTAGAGAAATTAGTTACAAAATATGTGGAGCCGGATCATCTGTTTGCGAGCACGATGTCTGCTGCAGCCCTCATCTTAAGGATAAAAATCAAATCAAACAATCACTTGCTTTATAAACGACAGTTGTAGACTAACAGTGAAATGCTTACTTATGGGCCTTTCCCAAAAATACATAGAGAAAGAAAATAGAGAAATAATAGAAATGTAAAACATTTCATAATAAACACACAATAAGTAACGATAACTTTGCTATGTACAGTGTATTTGGAAAGTATTCACACCCCTTGACTTTTTCCACATTTTGTTACTATACAGCCTTACTCTAAAATTGATTAAATAGTTGTTTTCCTCATCAATCTGCACACAAGACCCCATAATTACGAAGTAAAAATTTATGAACCGCATTCAATGAACAGCATTCTCACATAGGTGTTCCTCTTGTCAAGGTGGGAAAGGGCAGTGTGGATGATGGATGTTAGTGGGTGTTTCAGAGGGTCCGTGTTCTACAGAAAATGGACAGAGAAGCCTTAATGCTTTGACAACTCTGTCTCCAAGGTCCCTGGGTTTTTGACTACTTTAACCCTGTGATCCGGAAAAGCAGCCGCTGCTCCCTGACAGTCTCTACATCGAACAGGAAGCGTTTACCACAGATATTGATTTATTCTCATCCCTCCCACCCACGTCTTTGTTTAATCATATCAGATTTAGAGGTTGGTTCAGCATTGATAAAATTGATTGCCCAAGATAAGACTGCCAATTCCTGTCTAAGGGTTGTTTTTGAGACTGTATGTAGAGCGCTTGAATTTAATTTGGCCTGACAAAATCGATGTGTTTTAGAGAATACATCAAGGGGAAATTTGAAAAACTTTGATCGGTGCCGATGTCATTTGTAGTCTGTTTGCAGCGATGGACCACTTTAAGAGAATTCTCATTATTATATTCTAGCCGCCCTCTTTCTCTGAAAATCCCCTTGGCATATAAGATTTTTATTTTCACTATATGCAATTATCTACTACATCACTGCAGATAAAATAAACTGCTCTGTCTAGAGATAATAACAAACATACTATGGCATTTCTGTCTGCATATTGCATTGATATGGAACAAGAAATCATACTGTAAATTGATAGTCCATTTCATGGAAAATCATGGTAATTTTTTATGATTCTTTGTACAGTAGAATAGATTATATATTATATAATATTAGGTGTACTTTCAGTCTTTTGGTCCTAGTATAGTCACCTATTGTGAAGATTTAAAGAAAATAAAGTCTGTCCATTGTTTCTGTTCCATGCTTCTATGGGAAAGGTCCACTGGGCGAGCTTTCCCTCAGCCTTCTGTTGGTGGTGTAACTATATCTGAAAGTATCATTAAGCTTTTACACCCGTACTCTGGCTGTTTAAAGCCTACCATGATCCTGCAGAGATAAAGAGTTAGAGAAGAGAGTTGCATTTGTTATCCGGGAAGAGTCCTAGGGATTTACTCTACCTTTCTATATTCTCGCCATCTCGAGATGTACTCCTAAGAGTGCAGATGTCACAGGATATCGTCTTGACTTTTTATTTTTGTTGCAGATCGCTCAGGGCGGCTTATGACTGTCAAAACCTTGCTGACAGTTAAGTGATAATTGCAGTGGAAAGCTTTGCCCAAGACACTTGGTATTGAATGAGAATTGCACTAGCTATTGACAAGAGAGATGGGAAATCCTATTTAACAATGAAAGGCTAGTGAGGTAGCGTGAGAAATCATCCCCCCCCCCCACACACACACACACACACACACACACATTCAACCACATGTTGCTCAGGGATAGTGCTTTGCATTCTGGAAGAATATCCTATTGCAGATTGAAAAATAAACCACAATTGAGCCACCATTTAATAATTTTAAGTCACGGTTGACATTGCAACCGTTGTGTTGTTGAATTAGAATTTTTGGGTAGAATCTTTCAATATGGCAGATCATCTCTTGAACTCCCACCCATGCATATTACGGCTATATCCTATAAATTGCATTTCATGCCTCTTATTATGCACTGCATGGATACTCTCATTGAAGACCTGCAGTCAATCTGTCATGAATTAAAGGTGCTCATGTCAGTTTTATGGACTGAATATGAAGTTGCCCAGACGTAATTTCAAGCCATGCATCTCCCCTAATATGATTATTTATCCTTCAGTTCCGGTATGTTTCAGGCCAGGGGGATTTTCCTGTCATAAATCACCAAAGAGATGCAGCACTTTAATAATTCACTCACCCAAGATGGGCTGTGTATTTGCAAAGGGGTGTAATGGGACTCTTGCATGCCCTTGTGTTTAGGTAGAGGTTCAATCTATACCGTATATCACGTATACAGCCCCTGGCACAGAGGAGCTAAACAGCTTTCACACGACCCACACGCGTTATTGTGAGCTGAGGTGTGTCATTTATGTTTGATTGATACATACCGTAGGTTGGAGCTGATTTGATTTTGGCTTTGTCTTCAAATCTGCATCACACTTTGAGCTACAGATTCCATGTTGTAAGGTGGTTGTGTGATTGATAGGACAATCGCATGCCTTGTGCAGTCTGAAGGCACACAAAGAGTTACTCAGTTTGAACCATCCACTCGTTCCTGTAGGAAGATCTATATAGTCTGTGTCCTGCCAAGACTCATGTACAAACAGTACTACAATACCTGTCAAATAGTCCGACAGAGGGTGTTGAAGTGAAAGTCAGATTTTTTAATATTTTTTTCCTGTTGTTTTTGTGTTGCCTTGAATGGTGTATGTTTTGACTGGATGTTAAAATGAGCAGACATTTTGTGCCAGAGGCAGCCTCAGCCTAGCATAACAAGGCTTTGTTCTTCTGAAAGGAAAATCATGGGTAGCACCTATTCGGATTCCATTCTCTCATTCTCTATGCACTGCCTGTCAGCATTGACTTCTGGTTATACAATGCGCAAGAACGTTCATAAAACACATTTAATCTGTTCTTTTAAGGTTCCCAGAATATTTCATTAGGTTGTGGGAACGGTCTGGTGAAAACAATGTGGGGACATCACAAAATATATGTTCCCAAACAACAAAAACTGTCCAGTTGTGTGGATGATAATACAATGTCTCTTCTAAGGTGCAAAACATATTCACAGCCGATTTGCCAACTTCTGTCTGTAGCGTCCGAACCGTTTCGACTACAGTCTGTGCAAAGGTGAGACTCTCACAAATATGTACATATTAGTTGTTTGCTCTAGGGCGCCCACAGGCCTCACAAGACTTGTCTGAAGGTCCCCCTGTACCAGTAAAAAAAGGAATGGAAGTACAGTATGGAGACTGTTTAATACCAAAAATATGGGGTTAAATACATGTATAAAAAACTTTCCTGATCTTTCTCATATTGCTCAGATATAGGATAGTCATTTGTTATTTGATGCGTTTGTACGGACGAATACAGTTTGGCCCAAAATAATGAGTCATAATTTTTTGTTTTATATACTTCAGTGGGTCTTCAAAATGCAAAATCAAATAGCTAAATGGTCCTTGGTATGACCTTAAAACAATTCCTTGTACAGGGCATACGGAATGTATTCAGAACCCTTGACTTTTTCCAAATGTTGTTCTTTTCCCTCATCAATCTACACTCAATACCTCATAATGACAGAGCAAAAACAGGTTTTTATAAATTCTAGAAAAAAAACGAAAAAACCCCCGGAAATATCACATTTACATAAGTATTCAGACCCTTGACTCAGTACTTTGTTGAAGCACCTTTGGCTGTGATTACAGCCTAGAGTCTTCTTGGGTATGACGCTACAAGATTGGCACACCTGTATTTGGGGAGTTTCTCCCAGTCTTCTCTGCAGATCCTCTCAAGATCTGTCAGGTTAGATGGGGAGCGTTGGTGCACAGCTATTTCCAGGTCTCTCCAGAGATATCGATCGGGTTCAAGTCCAGGCTCTGGCTGGTCCACTCAAGGACATTCAGAGACTTACCCTGAAGCCACTCCTGCATTGTCTTTGCTGTGTGCTTAGGGTCATTGTCTTGTTGGAAGGTGAACCTTTGCCCCAGTCTGAGGTCCTGAGCACTGGAGCAGGTTCTCATCAAGGATCTCTCTGTACTTTGCTCCATACATCTTTCCCTCGATCCTGACTAGTCTCCTAGTCCCTGCCGCTGAAAAACATCCCCACAGCATGATGCTGTGATGCTGCCACCACCATGCTTCATCATAGGGATGCTGCCAGGTGTCCTGCAGACGTGATGCTTGGCATTCAGGCCAAGGAATTCCATCTTTGTTTCATCAGACCAGAGAATCTTGTTTCTCATGGTCTGAGAGTCTTTAGGCACTTTTTGGCAAACTCCAAGCGGACTGTCTTGTGCTTTTTACTGAGGAGTGGCTTCAGTCTGGCCAATTTACCAAAAAGGCCTGATAGGTGGAGTGCTGCAGAGATGTCCTTCTGGAAGGTTCTCCCATCGCCACAGAGGAACTCTGGAGTTCTCTCAAATCGTGTTCTTGGTCACCACCCTGACCAAGGCCCTTCTCCCCCAATTGCTCAGTTTGGCCGGGAGGCCAGCTCTAAGAAGCGTATTGGTGGTTCCAAACTTCTTCCATTTAAGAATGATGGAGGCCACTGTGCTCTTGGGGACCTTCAATGCTGCAGAAATGTGTTGGTACCCTTCCCCAGATCTGTGTCTTGACACAATCCTGTCTCGGAGCTCTAGGGACAATTCCTTCGACCTCATGGCTTGGTTTTTGCTCTGACATGCACTGTCAACTGTGGGACCTTATATAGACAGATGTTTGTCCTTCCAAATCATGTCCAATCAATTGACTTTACCACAGGTGGACTCCAATCAAGTTGTAGAAACATCTCAAGGATGATCAATGGAAACAGGATGCACCTGAGCTCAATATCGAGTCTCATAGCACAGTGTCTGAATACTTATGTAAAAATGTAATATCTGTTTAAAAAAAATTATAAATGTGCAAATATTTCTAAAAACCAGTTTTCACTTTGTCATTATGGGCTATTGTGTGTACAGTGAGGGAAAAAAGTATTTGATCCCCTGCTGATTTTGTACGTTTGCCCACTGACAAAGAAATGATCAGTCTATCATTTTAATGGTAGGTTTATTTGAACAGTGAGAGACAGAATAACAACAAAAAAATCCAGAAAAACGCATGTGAAAAATTGTATGAAATTATTTGCATTTTAATGAGGGAAATAAGTATTTGACCCCTCTGCAAAACATGACTTAGTACTTGGTGGCAAAACCCTTGTTGGCAATCACAGAGATCAGATGTTTCTTGTAGTTGGCCACCAGGTTTGCACACATCTCAGGAGGGATTTTGTCCCACTCCTCTTTGCAGATCTTCTCCAAGTCATTAAGGTTTCGAGGCTGACGTTTGGTAACTCGAACCTTCAGCTCCCTCCACAGATCTTCTATAGGATTAAGGTCTGGAGACTGGCTAGGCCACTCCAGAACCTTAACGTGCTTCTTTTTGAGCCACTCCTTTGTTGCCTTGGCCGTGTGTTTTGGGTCATTGTCATGCTGGAATACCCATCCACGACCCATTTTCAATGCCCTGGCTGAGGGAAGGAGGTTCTCACCCAAGATTTGACGGTACATGGCCCCGTCCATCGTCCCTTTGATGCAGTGAAGTTGTCCTGTCCCCTTAGCAGAAAACCCACCCCCAAAGCATAATGTTTCCACCTCCATGTTTAACGGTGGGGATGTGTTCTTGGGGTCATAGGCAGCATTCCTCCTCCTCCAAACACGGCGAGTTGAGTTGATGCCAAAGAGCTCCATTTTGGTCTCATCTGACCACAACACTTTCACCCAGATGTCCTCTGAAACATTCAGATGTTCATTGGCAAACTTCAGACGGGCATGTATATGTGCTTTCTTGAGCAGGGGGACCTTGCGGGCGCTGCAGGATTTCAGTCCTTCACGGCGTGGTGTGTTACCAATTGTTTACTTGGTGACTATGGTCCCAGCCGCCTTGAGATCATTGACAAAATCTTCCCGTGTAGTTCTGGGCTGATTCCTCACCGTTCTCATGACCATTGCAACTCCACGAGGTGAGATCTTGCATGGAGCCCCAGGCCGAGGGAGATTGACAGTTCTTTTGTGTTTCTTCCATTTGCGAATAATTGCACCAACTGTTGTCACCTTCTCACCAAGCTGCTTAGCGATGGTCGTGTAGCCCATTCCAGCCTTGTGTAGGTCTACAATTTTGTCCCTGACATCCTTGGAGAGCTCTTTGGTCTTGGCCATGGTGGAGAGTTTGGAATCTGATTGATTGATTGCTTCTGTGGAGTGTGCTCCTAATCTCAGCTCGTTACCTGTATAAAAGACACCTGGGAGCCAGAAATCTTTCTGATTGAGAGGGGGTCAAATACTTATTTCCCTCATTAAAATGCAAATCAATTTATAAAAAATTTTTCACATGCGTTTTTCTGGATTTTTTTGTTGTTATTCTGTCTCTCACTGTTCAAATAAACCTACCATTAAAATTATAGACACTTTGTCAGTGTGCAAACGTACAAAATCAGCAGGGGATCAAATACTTTTTTCCCTCACTGTATATTGATGTGGAAATGTTTTTTCACATAAATTTTAGAATAAGGCTGTGACATAGCATAATGTAGAAAAGTCCAGGGTCTGAATACACTGGCACTGTAGCTTAGTAGAACCCCCCTTCCCCCGGCTAAGACAGGGCTTAGACTTTGATGGGTTAAAGGTTCTTAGAATGTTTAATAAGGTTGTGGTAACATTGTGGAGACATGACAATATACAGTGAGGGAAAAAAGTATTTGATCCCCTGCTGATTTTGTGCGCCCCACTCCCGACACTACCAGGTGAAATTCAAGGCGCCAAATTCAAAATCCAAAAGTTTAATTATTAAACATGCACCAATATACAAGTGTTTCAAAGTCATCAAAAGCTCTGCTTCTTGGCAATATCACAGCATTGTCAGATTTCAAAAAGGCTTTACAGCGAAAGCACCACATTTGATTGTTTGAGGGTAGCACCTAACATATTTTTCCATTACCATGAATTCATAAGCTATCACGGTTCACACATAACACATTTCACAGCGAAAACAAATCAATTACCTTTTGAAGAACTTCTGCTGAGGGCTTCCCAAGTGTCCAACGAAGACAATCCTTGGTTCTTTTGTTAGAAAAAGTAATGTATTATATCCATAAATCTCCGTTTTGGTTTGGCGCGTTATAATGAGAAAATAGAGAGTCGACTCCTCCATTGAAACTTGAAGAGAACTCGTTCAACTTATACCTATAAACTTGTCCAAGAACAATCAAACATCATGTAAATGTATCCTTAGGAACACTTTTATGTATAAATAGCATAATATTTCAACCGGAATATAAACTGGTCGATAAGAAAGGAAAAAACCACAGAGCGTACCTGCCGGGAGCGCGCATTTACTTGTAATGACATCTATGGGGACACTTCCTGATTCCTCTTCTTCTCTGCTCTAAAAGCATATAAAAAGAATCAGAAGACTTTCTCGAGACTGTTGACATCCAGAGGAAGCGATAGGTACTGCATTCATATGCCCTTATAAGGGCATTTTCATAAGGGAGGGGCTCTAAATGAGGCAATGTGTCGAAACCACTTATTCCAGGACAGAAATTCCTCGGGGTTTCGCCTGCCATATCCGTTCTGTTTTACTCACAGACAAAATGTTAACAGAAAATTCAGAGTGTTTCCTATCCAATGGTACTAAATATGTGCATATCCTATTTTCTGGGCCTGAATGGGAGGCATTTTACTTTGGGCACGCCAGGGTCTCCAAAACGGTCACTTCGTACGCTGCTCCCAAAGAAGTTAATGACTTGGAGAAGATCTGCAAAGAGGAGTGGGACAAAATCCCTCCTGAGATGTGTGCAAACCTGGTGGCCAACTACAAGAATTGTCTGACCTCTGTGATTGCCAACAAGGGTTTTGCCACCAAGTACTAAGTCATGTTTTGCAAATCAATTTATAACATTTTTCACATGCGTTTTTCTGGATTTTTTTGTTGTTATTCTGTCTCTCACTGTTCAAATAAACCTACCATTAAAATTATAGACTGATCATTTCTTTGTCAGTGGGCAAACGTACAAAATCAGCAGGGGATCAAATACTTTTTTCCCTCACTGTATATGTTCCCAAAACACCTTGGCTCAAGCAAACAAACAAATGATGCGTATACAAGTATCTTATATTGGTTAAAAGCTTAAATTATTGTTAATCTAACTGCATTGTCCGATTTACAATAGGCTTTACAGCGATAGCACACCATGCGATTGTTTGAGGACGGCGACCCACATCAACATATTTTTCAAAAAGGACAGGCTTCATAAAATCACAAACAGCGATTAAATATTCTCTTACTTTTTTTAAATCTTCCTCTGATTTGCAATCCAAAGAGTCCCAGCTACAACATGTATGGTCATTTTGTTAGATAAAGTCCTTCTTTATATCGCAAAAAGTCTGTTTAGTTGGCGCCATCGATTTGAGTAATATACTCGTTCAACATGCAGAGAAAGGAATCCAAAAAGCTACCGCTAAACTTTGTTAAAACAAGTCAAACTATGTTTATATTTAATCTGATTAACAGCAATTAAATATCAACTTACTTTTTTAAAATCTTCCTCTGATTTGCAATCCAAAGAGTCCCAGCTACAACATGTATGGTCGTTTTGTTAGATAAAATCCTTCTTTATATCGCAAAAAGTCTGTTTAGTTGGCGCCATCGATTTGAGTAATATACTCGTTCAACATGCAGAGAAAGGAATCCAAAAAGCTACCGCTAAACTTTGTTAAGCACAACTCAACGCGGAGTGCCTGGATACAGCCCTTAGCCGTGGTATATTGGCCATACATTACAACCCCCTAAGGTGGCTTATTGCTAAAATAAACTATTAACAACGTAATTAGAGCAGGAAAAAACTAAATGTTTGTCATACCCGTGGTATACGGCCTGATATACCATGGCTTTCAGCCAATCAGAATGTAGGGCTCAAACCACCCAGTTTATGGTCATAACACTGTCAAGACACATATATTTAGACCTGTTGTGACATACTGATGGCACCAAGATGGCGTAGCAGTGCAGACGTGGTTTGGCTTCCTCTCATTTACTTTTTTATTTCTCGTCTTTTTTTATATATATTTCAATTTATTTTTCAAACTCTTTTTTATTTTTAAATTAAATATACCTTCCAGTAACCCGCCTCATTCAATGTGACACGGATCCTAAATTCTTTTTGTTGACTTTATAGCCAGAATCTCCATCAAAGGCTAGCCATCAGAAGCTAACCAGCTAATTAGCCACTAGCTATTCAGTCATTGTTAGCCATTGCTTTACCTTTACCTTCTCAACAGGCACCAGCCGTTTGTCTAGCCTGGATAATACCTACCAGCCTCGGACTGTTTTTCTCCACTACAACGCCGATAAGCCTGGATAATACCTACCAGCCTTGGACTGTTTTTCTCCACTACAACGCCGATAAGCCTGGATAATACCTACCAGCCTCGGACTGTTTTTCTCAACTACAACGCCGGATTCCTGCCGTAAACCCTGGACCATTACTCCTGATCATCACAGCTAGCTAGCTGCCACCGAGTGACCTAGCTCCGAAGCTAGCCCTGAGCCGGCCTACTCTGTGATCACTCGGCTACCCAGCAGATGCCTCCCGGACACGGCTTGAATCCACTACTCCACCGGCTACTTGCCGTAAGCTCTGGACCTTTGCAGCGGATCATCGTTGCTAGCTAGCTACTACCGAGTGGCCATAGTGGCTAACGCCCCTGCCCTGAAGCTAACACAAGTTAGCCGCGAGCCAGGCGCATATCACGGGCTAGCAATCGAAAATACAACTACAATACCGCTTTCGCCATCTGCCCGGGACCCTTTGTCGACACGACGCCCTGCCGTACCACCACGACTAGTCCGCAGACGAAATTCCATCCGCTGTGCCCTCAACCGGCCATTGCCGGACTTCGGAGCAGACGCTTTTACTCACCCCGGCCAACTAACTTTAAACGCCGTGTCTCCCGTGTGCTAGCATAGATACGACTACACCACGGCTCCCTTGCCCCATCTATTGCTGTTCACTGGACCCTATGATCACTTGGCTACATAGCTGATATTCTGCTGGACTGTAATTTATCACGGTACTCCATTTTGATTATTATAATATTTTTGTTTGTTTATCTGTCGGCCCTAGCCACGAACTCAGGCCCTGTTTGTAGTTAACTTCACAGGGAGCGGTGGGTCGCTAGCGAAAATCACTCAGAAATTCCTCGGGGTTTTGCCTGCCATATCCGTTCTGTTTCACTCACAGACAAATGGTTAACAGTTTTGGAAAATTCAGAGTGTTTCCTATCCAATGGTACTAAATATATGGATATCCTATTTTCTGGGCCTGAATGGGAGGCATTTTACTTTGGGCACGCCAGGCTCTCCAAAAACGGTCACCTCATGCACTGCTCCCTAACAAGTTTTAACTGACCCCCTCTGCCCATTCATAGCCATTTTACATGTTGTTGTTGTTCTAGCTGATTAGCTGTTGTTATGTTACCCATTGTTGTCTTAGCTAGCTCTCCCAATTGACACCTGTGATTGCTTTATGTCTCTCTCAAATTTCAATATGCCTTGTATACTGTTGTTTAGGATAGTTATCATTGTTTTAGTATAGAGTGGAGCCCCTAGTCCCGCTCAACATGCCTCAGATACCTCTTTTGTCCCACCTCCCACACATGCGATGACCTCACCCAGTAGAACCATCATCACTCAGTGCCTGGGCTTACCTCCACAGTACCCACACCCCACCATACCCCTGACTGCACGTTATGTATAATGCCCAGAAATCTGCTCCTTTTATTCTCTGTCCCCAATGCACTAGACGACCTGTGCCTTTAGCCGTACCCTCATCCTACTCCTCTGTTCCTCGGGTGATGTGGAGGTTAACCCAGGCCCTGCGTGTCCCCAGGCACTCTCATTTGTTGACTTCTGTAGCCTCTTGGGGATTGCTGGGGCGCTAGCGCCCCACTCCCGACACTACCAGGTGAAATGTGAGGCGCCAAATTCAAAATCCAAAAGTTGAATTATTAAACATCCACCAATATACAAGTGTTCCATACTCATCAAAAGCTCTGTTTCTTGGCAATATCACAGCGTTGTCAGATTTCAAAAAGGCTTTACGGCGAAAGCACAACATTTGATTGTTTGAGGGTAGCACCTCACATATTTTTCCCATAGCCATGAATTCATTAGCCATCACGGCACACACATAACACATTTCACAGCGAAAACAAATCAATTACCTGTTGAAGAACTTCTGCTGAGGTCTTCCTAAGTGTCCAACGAAGACAATCCATGGTTCTTTTGTTAGAAAAAGTCATGTATTTTATCCATAAATCTCCATTTGTTTCGCGCGTTATAATCAGAAACTACAGCGTCCACTACTCCATTGAAACGTGACCAGAACTCGTTCATCTTATACCTATAAACTTGTCCAAGAACAATCAAACATAGTTTTAAATGTATCCTTAGGAACACTTTTACGTATATTTACTATAATAAATCAACCGGAATATAAACTGAGCTCTAAAGACGGAAAAAAACACAGTGCGCGCTTCCCGAGAGCGCGCATCCACTCCTATAGACTTCCAAAGAGACACTTCCTGATTTCCTCTTCTTCTCTGCTCTAATTCATCTGAACAGAATCAAAACACTTTCTCGAGACTGTTGACATCCAGAGGAGCGATCGGTACTGCATTCATATGCCCTTATAAGGGCATTTTCATGAGGGAGGGGTTCCAAATGAGGCACTCTGTGAAAACCACTTTTTCAGGGACAGAAATTCCTCGGGGTTTCGCCTGCCATATCCGTTCTGTTTTACTCACAGACAAATGGTTAACAGTTTTACAAAATTCAGAGTGTTTCCTATGTGCATATCCTATTTTCTGGGCCTGAATGGGAGGCATTTTACTTTGGGCACGCCAGGCTCTCCAAAACGGTCACCTCGTGTGCTCATCCCTAAGAAGTTAATCGAAAAAGCCTTGGTTTCATGCATGTTAACATCAGAAGCCTCCTCCCTAAGTTTGTTTTACTCACTGCTTTAGCACACTCCGCCAACCCTGATGTCCTTGCCGTGTCTGAATCCTGGCTTTGGAAGGCCACCAAAAATTCTGAGATTTCCATACCCAACTACAACACTTTCCGTCAAGACAGAATTGCAAAATGGGGAGGAGTTGCAATCTACTGCAGAGATAGCCTCCAAAGTTCTGTCATACTTTCCAGGTCTATGCCCAAACAGTTTGAACTTCTAATTTTAAAAATTAATCTCTCCAGAAATAAATCTCTCACTGTTGCCGCCTGTTATAGGGCCCCCTCAGCTCCCAGCTGTGCCCTGGACACCATATTGTGAATTTATTGCCCCCCATCTATCCTCAGAGTTTGTTCTGTTGGGTGACCTAAACTGGGAAATACTTAACTTCTTAGGGAGCGGCAGCAGAGGTGACGGTTTTGGAGAGTCTGGCGTGCCCAAAGTAAAATGCCAGCCACTCAGGCTCAGAAAATAGGATATGCACATAATTAGTACTATTGGATAGAAAACACTCTGAAGTTTCTAAAACCGTTAAAATAATGTATGTGAGTATAACAGAACTGATATAGCAGGCGAAAAACAGAGGAAAATCCATCCAGATTTGCAGTTTCTTTTGTAGATGACCTTTTTCTCCAAGATGCCTATTGCATACAATGTTATCTAGGACTGAGACTGCAGTACCTATGGCTTCCACTAGATGTCAACAGTCTTTATACAAAGTCTGGAAGGTCTAGCTCTAAGCAGAAAGGATAGGAAGAGGAAGTAGTCAGGGGACCAATTTTGTTTACAACGTTTGACAGGCTCGAGATTGTGAGCGCGCACCACTTTATTTTCCTTTCCTATTGTTCACGTTATCGTCCGGTTGAAATATTACAGTAAATATACATAAAAGGATACCTAAGGATACATTAAAAATTTTGTTTGATTTGTTTGTAGAAAGTTTATAGGTATAATTTGAACGTGTTCTCTTCACGGTTCAATGGGCGACTCAACGGTGGATTTTCTGATCATAACGCGCCAACCAAACAGATATTTATGGATATAATAAATGACTTTTTCTAACAAAAGAACCATTGGATGTCTTCGTTGGACACTTGGGAAGCCCTCAGCAGAAGTTCTTCGAAAGGTAAGTGATATTTTTTAGCTCTTATATGGGTTTTGTGTGACCCGCGCTGGATATGAATTCATGCTAATGTAGAAAATATGTGGAGGTGCTGTCCTCAAACAATCAAATGTTGTGCTTTCGCCGTGAAGCCTTTTTGAATTCTGACAATGCTGTGATATTGCCAAGAAGCAGAGCTTTTGATGACTACACTTGTATATTGATGAATGTTTAATAATTCTACTTTTGGATATTGAATTTGGTGCCTTACATTTCACCGGGTAGTGTCGGGAGTGGCCTGCTAGCGCGCCGCTACTCCCTAAGTAGTTAACACCCGACAGTCCTACAATCTAAGCTAAATGCCCTCAATCTCACAAAAATCATCAAGGAACCCACCAGGTACAACCCTAAATCCGTGAACATGGACACCCTCAGAGATGTTATCCTGACCAACTTGCCCTGCAAATACACAGAGGGCTGTTTTCAATCAGGATCTCTGCGATCACTGCCTCATTGCCTGCATCCGCTATGGGTCCACGGTCAAATGACCACCCCTCATCACTGTCAAACGCTCCCTAAAACACTTTTGCGAGCAAGCCTTTCTAATCGACCTGGCCCTGGTATCCTGGAAGGATAATGACCTCATCCCATCAGTAGAGGATGCCTGGTCGTTCTTTTAAAAGCAATTTCCTCTCCATCTTATGGAGAGGAAATTGTGCCCCTTTCAAAAAATTTGGAACTAAGAACAGATACAGCCCTTGGTTCACTCCAGACCTGACTGCCCTTGACCAGCACAAAAACATCCTGTGGCGGACTGCAATAGCTTCGAATAGTCCCCTTGATACGCAACTGTTCAGGGAAGTCAGGAACCTATACACGCAGTCAGTCAGGAAAGGAAAGGCTAGCTTTTTAAAACAGAAATTTGCATCCTGCAGCTCTGACTCCAAAAAGTTTTGGGACACTGTAAAGTCCATGGAGAACAAGAGCACCTCCTCCCAGCTGCCCACTGCACTGAGGCTGGGTAACACGGTCACCACCGATAAATCTCAGATAATCGAAAATTTCAATAAGCATTTCTCTACGGCTGGCCATGCTTTCCTCCTGGCTACCCCAACCCCGGCCAACAGCTCCGCCCCCCCCCGCAGCTACTTGCCCGAACCTCCCCAGATTCTCCTTCACCCAAATCAGGATAGCAGATGTTCTAAAAGAGCTGCAAAACCTGCACCTGTACAAATCAGCTGGGCTTGACAATCTGGACCCTCTCTTTCTAAAACTATCCACCGCCATTGGTGCAACCCCTATTACCATTCTGTTCAACCTCTCTTTCGTAAAGACTGGAAAGCTTCCGCGGTCATCCCCCTCTTCAAAGGGGGTGACACTCTAGACCCAAACTGCTATAGATCTATATCCATCCTGCCCTGCATCTCTAAAGTCTTGGAAAGCCAAGTTAATAAACAGATCACTGACCATTTCGAATCCCACCGTACCTTCTCCGCTGTGCAATCCGGTTTCCGAGCTGGTCACGAGTGCACCTCAGCCACGCTCAAGGTACTAAACAATATCATAACCGCCATCGATAAAAGACAGTACTGTGCAGCCGTCTTCATCGATCTGACCATAGCTTTCGACTCTGTCAATCACCATATTCTTATCGGCAGACTCAATAGCCTTGGTTTCTCAAATGACTGCCTCGCCTGGTTCACCAACTACTTTGCTGACAGAGTTCAGTGTGTCAAATCGGAGGGCCTGCTGTCCGGACCTCTGGCAGTCTCTATGGGGGTACTCTTTTCTCTGTATACATCAGTGATGTCGCTCTTGCTGCGGGTGATTCCCTGATCCACCTCTACGCGGACGACACCATTCTGTATACTTCTGGCCCTTCTTTGGACACTGTGCTAACTAACCTCCAAACGAGCTTCAATGCCATACAGCACTCCTTCCGTGGCCTCCAACTGCTCCTAAACACTAGTAAAACCAAATACATGCTTTTCAACCGTTCGTTGCCCGCATCCGCCCGCCCGACTAGCATCACTACCATGGACGGTTCTGATCTAGAATATGTGGACAACTACAAATATCTAGGTGTTTGGCTAGACAGTAAACTCTCCTTCCAGGCTCATATTAAACCTCTCCAATCCAAAATCAAATCTAGAATTGGCTTTCCATTTCGCAACAAAGCCTCCTTCACTCACGCCGCCAAACTTACCCTAGTAAAACTGACTATCCTACTGATCTTCAACTTCGGCGATGCCATCTACAAAATAGCTTCCAACACTCTACTCAGCAAACTGGATGCAGTCTATCACAGTGCCATCTGTTTCGTTACCAAAGCCCCTTATACCACCCACCACTGCGACCTGTATGCTCTAGTCGGCTGGCCCTCGCTACATATCTGTTGCCAGACCCACTGGCTCCAGGTCATCTATACGTCTATGCTAGGTAAAGCTCCGCGTTATCTCAGCTCACTGGTCACGATAACAACAACCACCTGTAGCACGCGCTCCAGCAGGTTTATCTCACTGGTCATCCCAAAAGCCAACACCTCCTTTGGCCGCCTTTCTGTCCAGTTCTCTGCTGCCAGTGACTGGAACGAATTGCAAAAATCTGTAATGCATCTGTGTGTGCTGGTGTAGAGGAATCAGGCGCAGGACAGCAGATATAAGTAAATTTAGCAATTTTACTCAAAAAGTAATCACAATACACGTCAACATATAGCCAAGCCCAACATAACGGACCGCAATACAATAACCATACACTCACAAACAAACATGGGGGAACAGAGGGTTAACGTCTTAGGGAGCGGCAGCTGAGGTGTCGGTTTTGGAGAGTCTGGCGTGCCCAAAGTAAAACGCCTGCCCCTCAGGCCCAGAAACTAGGATATGCACATAATTAGTACTATTGGATAGGAAACACTCTGAAATTTCTCAGAGTGTTAAAATATTGTCTGTGAGTATAACAGTACTGATATAGCAGGCGAAAACCCGAGGAATTTCTGTCCTGGAAAAAGTGTTTTTGACACATTGCCTCATTTTGAACCCCTCCCTATTGAAAACCACCATATATGGGAGTAAGATTGCAGTACCTATTGCTTCCACTGGATGTCAACAGTCTCTAGACAGTGTTTGGTGATGTTAGGTTGCTCTGGATGGTAATAGAAGAAGAATTTCGAACTAGTCACCAGATGTAAACAGAAGAGGATGCGTGTTCACGGGCTCGCCAGTATCTCTACTTGCACATCATCATATGAACATCATCATCTCTACTTGCACAACTAACAGACTTGTTTACGTGCTGCTGTGCGTTCTGTTGCTAACCTAATTTTGTTACCTGCCAACTTTACGGGTTTTACTTTTTAATTACCGTCTATATTTTTTGTTTTTCCATCGCTCAACTTTTTTTCATTCAACTTTGTCACTCCGGACGCTTTATCTGGATGTGTTTCGTCAGGACCTCCACCAACCGAAGCTAAGCAGTAACATTAACATGATGCCTTCTAATTGCAGTCGCTGTACTCAGAATATACAGGAGAACGATCGCCTTATGGCGAGGATAACTGTGCTGCAAGCCCAGCTTCAGACGCAATTGTTAGGCAAGGGAAATGTAAGTGTAGGAAAGGATGAAACAGCATCTGTGCCACCAGTAAGTACAGATAGTAGTATAAATCCCCTCGCACAGTCCCCGCAGCTGGACAGTTTTTTCATGGCTTCTGGAAGGAAATGCTGTAGCAATGCTCAACCGGTGTCGCTCATTCAGCCGACATAAACTTTCAACCGGTTCTCCCCATTAAGCAGCGGGTCGGAGTCAGAGGCCGAGCCTTCTCTGGTCTTTACTCCTCCCGTTACGGGGTCTGAGACGCCGAGGCCTCCCACCATTAGCTCTAACAAATTAAAAACTCTAGTCATTGGTGACTCCATTACCCGCAGTATTAGACTTAAAACGAATCATCCAGCGATCATACACTG
>QNTS01000292.1:1141627-1160514 GCA_003317085.1 Hucho hucho
TGTAGTCATGGCAGACAATATTCACATTTTTGGTGACTTTAATATTCACATGGAAAAGTCCACAGACCCACTCCAAAAGGCTTTCGGAGCCATCATCGACTCACTTGGTTTTGTCCAACATGTCTCCGGACCTACTCACTGCCACAGTCATACTCTGGACCTAGTTTTGTACCGTGGAATAAATGTTGTGGATCTTAATGTTTTTCCTCATAATCCTGGACTATCGGACCACCATTTTATTACGTTTGAAATTGCAACAAATAATCTGCTCAGACCCCAACCAAGGATCATCAAAAGTCGTGCTATAAATTCTCGGACAACCCAAAGATTCCTAGATGCCCTTCCAGAATCTCTCCACCTACCCAAGGACGTCAGAGTACAAAAATCAGTTAACCACCTAACTGAGGAACTCAAGTCGCACCCCTAAAAACAAAAAACATTTGCCATAAAAAACGAGTTCCCTGGTATACAGAAAATACCCGAGCTCTGAAGCAAGCTTCCAGAAAATTGGAACGGAAATGGCGCTACACCAAACTGGAAGTCTTCCAACTAGTTTGGAAAGACAGTACCGTGCAGTACTGAAGAGCCCTCACTGCTGCTCGATCATCCTATTTTTCCAAGTTAATTGAGGAAAATAAGAACAATCCAACATTTATTTTGATACTGTCGCAAAGCTAACTAAAAAGCAGCATTCCCCAAGAGAGGATGGCTTTCACTTTAGCAGTGATACATTCATGAACTTCTTTGAGGAAAAGATCATGATCATTAGAAAGCAAATTACGGACTCCTCTTTAAATCTGCGTATTCCTCCAAAGCTCAGTTGTCCTGAGTCCGCACAACTTTTCCAGGACATCGAATCAAGAGAGACACTCAAGTTTTTTAGTACCATATCTCTTGACACATTGATGAAAATAATCATGGCCTCTAAACCTTCAAGCTGCATACTGGACCCTATTCCAACTAAACTACTGAAAGAGCTGCTTCCTGTGCTTGGCCCTCCTATGTTGAACATAATAAACAGCTCTCTATCCACCGGATGTGTACCAAACTCACTAAAAGTGGCAGTAATAAAGCCTCTCTTGAAAAAGCCAAACCTTGACCCAGAATATATAAAAAACTATCGGCCTATATCGAATCTTCCATTCCTCTCAAAAATTTTAAAATGACCTTTTAATGGCCTCAGACCGAGGCTCTGCAACTGTCCTCGTGCTCCTTGACCTTAGTGCTGCTTTTGATACCATCGATCACCATATTCTTTTGGAGAGATTGGAAACCCAAATTGGTCTACACGGACAAGTTCTGGCCTGGTTTAGATCTTATCTGTCGGAAAGATATCAGTTTGCCTCTGTGGATGGTTTGTCCTCTGACAAATCAACAGTAAACTTTGGTGTTCCTCAAGGCTCTGTTTTGGGACCACTATTGCTTTCACTATATATTTTACCACTTGGTGATGTCATTCGGAAACATAATGTTAACTTTCACTGCTATGCGGATGACACACAGCTGTACATTTCGATGAAACATGGTGATGCCCCAAAATTGCCCTCCCTGGAAGCCTGTGTTTCAGACATAAGGAAGTGGATGGCGGCAAATGTTCTACTTTTAAACTCTGACAAAACAGAGATGCTTGTTCTAGGTCCCAAGAAACAAAGATATCTTCTGTTGAATCTGGCAATTAATCTTGATGGTTGTACAGTCGTCTCAAATAAAACTGTGAAGGACCTCGGCATTACTCTGGACCCCGATCTCTCTTTTGACGAACATATCAAGACTGTTTCAAGGACAGCTTTTTTCCATCTACGTAACATTGTAAAAATCAGAAACTTTCTGTCCAAAACTGATGCAGAAAAGTTAATCCATGCGTTTGTCACTTCTAGGTTAGACTACTGCAAAGCTTTACTTTCCGGCTACCCGGAAAAAGCACTAAATATACTTCAGTTAGTGCTAAACACGGCTGCTAGAATCTTGACTAGAACCAAAAAAATTTATCATATTACTCCAGTGCTAGCATCTCTACACTGGCTTCCTGTTAAGGCAAGGGCTGATTTCAAGGTTTTACTGCTAACCTACAAAGCATTATATGGGCTTGCTCCTACCTATCTTTCCGATTTGGTCCTGCCGTACATACCTACACGTATGCTACGGTCACAAGACGCAGTCCTCCTTACTGTCCCTAGAACTTTCCATGTGAGAGACACAGACTCGGTCTCAACCTTTAAGTCTTTATTGAAGACTCATCTCTTCAGTAGGTCCTATTATTGAGTGTAGTCTGGCCCAGGAGTGTGAAGGTGAACGGAAAGGCACTGGAGCAACGAACCACGCCTGCTGTCTCTGCCTGGCCGGTTCCCCTCCACTGGGATTCTCTGCCTCTTACCCTATTACAGGGGCTGAGTCGCTGGCTTACTGGTGCTCTTCCATACCGTCCCTGGGGGGGGGGGGGGGGGGNTGGAGTCCGTCTGTTATATCTGGAGTATTTCTCCTCTCTTATTGGGTGTCCTGTGTGAATTTAAGTATGCTCTCTCTAATTATCTCTCTCTTTCTTTTTTTTCCTCTCTTTCTTTTTTTTTTTCTCTCTCTCTCTCTCTCTCTCGGAGGACCTGAGCATTAGGACCCGAGTCCACCTGGCCGTGCTGCTTCTCCAGTTTCTGCCTGTTTTATGAACATTTTAAAATCTTGTCCATGTTCTGTTATAATCTGTACCCGGCACAGCCAGAAGAGGACTGGCCACCCCTCACAGCCTGGTTCCTCTCTAGGTTTCTTCCTAGGTTTTGGCCTTTCTATGGAGTTTTTCCTAGCCACCGTGCTTTTACACCTGCATTGCTTGCTGTTTGGGGTTTTAGGCTGGGTTTCTGTACAGCACTCTGTGACATCAGCTGATGTAAGAAGGGCTTTATAAATACATTTGATTGATTGATTGATCTGCTAAATTGTAATTTACCTCGCTACTATAGCCTATTTATTGCCTACCTCCCCACGCCATTTGCACACACTGTATATAGACTTTCTTTTTTTTCTCTATTGTGATATTGACTGTACGCTTGTTTATTCCATGTGTAACTCTGTATTGTTGTTTGTGTCGCACTGCTTTGCTTTATCTTGGCCAGGTCGCAGTTGTAAATGAGAACTTCTCAACTAGCCTACCTGGTTAAATAAAGGTGAAATAATATATATATTTTTTTTAATGGCTTGTTACGACATTACTACCACGGTAGTTATTTATGGCTGGTTTTGACACCTACATAAGAGTGTAAAAATCTCCAAAACCCACCACGGTAGTTATTTTATGGCTGGTTTTGACACCTACATAAAAGTTTAAAAATCCACAAAACCTACCACGGTAGTTATTTTATGGCTGGTTTTGACACCTCCATAAGAGTGTAAAAATCCACAAAATCTACCAAGGTAGTTATTTATGGTTGGTTTTGACACCTACATAAGAGTGTAAAAATCCACAAAAGGGTGTCACTTTACTTGAGGGACTCTTTTTATTTAGTAAATATTTTCTTAACTCTTATTTTTCAGAAAAATGCATTGTTGGTTAAGGGCTTGTAAGTAAGCATTTCACAGTAATGTCTACACCTGTCGTATTCGGCGCATGAGACAAATAAAAATTAATTTGATTTGAATTGAGAGGCATCCTTGAATTGCAATTCAGCAGGGCCTTGGTTATTAAATAGTCACGCTGAGAGAGGTTAAAAGTGGACAATCTTTTGTGTGAAGAGCATTTGAAGAGTGGAGAAAGATCATTCTCAAGAAGGGAGGAGAAACGCCTGCACACCATTTACCATTATCCCCTGAATGTTGACTGCACCCATGTCTGTCCATGTCTCTGGAATTGTCTCTCTCTATTTTGAGTAACTTTAATTATTCATATTGATACAACAATAAGGACAGACATTTTTCAATCCCCCATGTTATCTGTGCCCTCTAACAACAATGTCCAGGCAGTCTATGTTTTTGACAGTCATGTCATGGATTCAGCTGTAGCTACAATGACAGCCCAGACATATTCCTATTTTTAGTTTCCACCAAACTCCCCCTTCATAGTGCAGTTTTAGTGCACTAAATGGATGTGCTGCTAGATTCTCATGACAGTACTGACTAATCTGATTAAATCAAACAACATATTTTGAATGGGGGGTGGGAGGGGCTGTTTTGGTGCAATTTCCCCGGGTGGTCTCACTATGTCTAAGACATCCTGGTTTTCTCTGGCGGAGGCTGGTAGAACTCCCAGCTCTATGTGGAAGGGTTGAGGGGGGTATAACAGACATATAGGGCACATCTCTGGAGGACTGTCTGACCTCTGTCTCTTGACATCGTCTATCAGATGAAGAAAGCACTGTGATATGTATAGTCTTCCAGCTCCACTGTTCGCTAAGTCCTTATTCATTTGTCTGTCATCGCTTTCTTTGGCAACAGAATGCACACCACTACCAACCCCCCTTCTCCCACTCCTTACCAAGACAACCACCCCTACCCCCTCCCATCCCTCCCTGTGACTAATTTCATATGATTAAACTTTTAATTAGATGTTTTTGCTTTTAATTACTAGAAGCTTGTGTGCTTCAAGGGATAAAGAATACAGTGCAGCAAGCTGCTGGGCTTGTGGAGCAGAGCATGTTAAGAAACTGAGCCTTGTCATATCCTTTTGACACCGACACTGTGAGTGTCAGGGCAATATTGCAGCGATGAGATTGAGTTCAAGTTTATTCTATTAAGTGTTGAAATAAACATGATTTATTTTCCGTGCCCCAGTGGTAACTCCGTTGAAAGGCTCATATTAAAAGCGTAAATATTTGATGAAAAGTAAGTCATAAGCTTTGATTAGAGGTATTTGGGCTTAAATAAAACCCAATTCCAGAGCATGGCGATGTTTTCAATAACGACTGCACATAGTAATTAAACCCAATGAGTGCAATTTGTGTCATCTCACCTCACAGATACGGCAGAGAAGAAACCGACAATAAAGACGTGTTGTTCAGTCTTCAGAGAAACACTCCTATCCTTTCATACCTCCTTCAGTCTCTCATGTGTTGCTAAACATTGTAGTCATTGGGTAAGTTGTACTTGTCAAAAAAATAGCCCTCTTCAGAAATGAATCTCTTTGCCAGCAGATCAGTGCCTCTTTGGAGGTTGAGGAGGTGATGGGGATCGTTTGGCCACAACTGTAATCAAGAAGACATACAGAGTTGTCGCTCCTTGTTTTGGCAGCCTTATTTCTGAGCTGTGGAGCCACTTTGATTCATTCAAAACATGCTGTGTTCAACACAGACGAGGTATATGTCAGAAAGTGTGTGTTCAGTCTGTTTGTGTGCTTGTGTGGGCGTGTGTGTGTGTGTGTAGTCTGTTTGTGTGCTTGTGTGAATGGGTAGGTGGGCGTGTGTGTGCAGGTGTTCATATGTGTCTTTTTGAAACACACTGATGGTGAAAGCCAGAACCTCCGGAGTGGCCTGCTCCCCCACACCTAAATTAAACCTGGACCTTCAGCCCCACACCATTTGCTGGGTCACACTCTGCTTACACATCTGTAATTGTTATATTCGATGTCATTACACTTGCTTGCCATTTTAATTTCTCAGCCTGTATGAAACGCGTCTGGATCATCTCTCTGGGCCTAATCATGGAATTTGATATCCTATTGTGTGGTGCCATTATTCATTCCAGCTATTACATTTTCCCACCACATATTGAAAAGGGAGGGGGCTTCGGAATACTTAGGGGGAAGACTAGTTGGGGTTGGGGCTGGGGTCGAAGGGGGTTGATTCTCATAGACCCAGACCCAAGTCGATGTCACAGTAGAAAATTATAACGTTCGGGGGCAGATGTTTTCCCTCAAAGAAATGATTGCATTTGCATTGTAAAACCAATCTACATGCCTTGTTCTTATTACATGCAGTGTGACCTCGAGAGTGAATCAGATGAAAGCAGTCAAATAACTGTAATGTCAGATAATAATGGGATCACAATGGGGTTTCTCGCATGGCGCCCCGGCCCCCCATATGTATAGCCCAGAGAGGGAGTGTGGCCAACTGGTCGGGCTCCGCTGAGAGATTTGATTGGCTTAGGCAGAGCCATATGAACTCTTCCTCACCTGTGAGACGCTGTAGAAGGTAATGAAGCCACTGGCACACAAGGACAATGTGTGTTGGGTTGGCACATAGTAAAAGGATGCACAGGTGTTGTGCTTATTCAATGAGTAGGACGATGACTGAAGATCATGCTTAGGGGCTCCCGAGTGGCGCAGCGGTCTAAGGCACTGCATCTCAGTGCAAGAGGCGTACTACAGTCCCTGGTTTGAATCCAGGCTGTATCACATCCGGCCTCGATTGTGCGGCGTACAATTGGCCCAGCGTTGTCCGGGTTTGGCCGGGGTAAGCCATCATTGTAAATAAGAATTTGTTCTTAACAGACTTGCCTGGTTGGATAAAAAAGCATATAAAAAATAAATAAATGTATTGTCAACCAACAGCATCTAGTCAATGCATACTAGATGATCCCCACCCAGTGGAAATATGTTTTGGGCTTGCACGGAGCAAGAAGTTTGTTTGGTTTGTAGACAGTGAAAACAGGTGGTGGTTTAGCCCATAGTTAAAATACATGGCTAGCATGCAGTTGAAATACAGCAAATACACTAAATACAGTAAAAATATGGTAAGTACAGTAAATGGTGTGTGTGTTATGATTTAAAATAAAGGGAATGACAGTGATGATGATGCTGATGATGATGCAGACATAGGATCCACACGTCTGACACATGGGCTGTTATTAGCCAACACGTTCTGTTTTCTTTATTATCAAACTAACTGTAGCATGAGAAGGATGATAGGTATGTGATCTTGTTGTTTCCTTTCTTTTGTCCTCTGTGAGTGCTAGATTTAGATGTGCCACTCTTCCCATGGTCTCTTGTATTAAGCCCACTCTTTCACAAATTCTTGCAGCTAAAAGATGAATGTTGAAAGTATTTGATTCACTTCTTTTCAAACGGAAAAGGAGGAGGCAAGTAAGTACATTCAGCACATTTCTTGGCTACATAATGTCAACATACTATCACTGCTTATTGTGAAATAGACACATATTACTTATTCAAAATTAGGGACCGGCACACGAAAAGTATTTTTCATGTTATTTACACTATTTTCATCACAACGCTTTTCGTGTGTATTACACCACTTTTTAGGTAGGCTAGCTAGGTGGCTAACAGTAGCTAGGCTATCTAGGTTGCTAACGTTAGCTAGGCTAGGGTTAGGTTTAGGGTTTAAGCCGGGTGCACACTACACGACTTTCAAAATCCTAACATAGCTGATCCTCTCACATTAAACGACTCTCTTTCCTGTAGTTTTTTGTCTTGCCAAAATAGTGGTACACACACTACACAATGTGGCACAGACGGGGTGTCACATACTACAAGATTATTCACTTGGTCGTGAGTAACAATGATGTGATTAGATTGTTAACGTAGCTAGAACAAAGCAGCCTAAAACATTTTCAGTTAGACATTCACACCTGCCATACAGAGTTGAAATATTTTGCCAACGTTTTGAATTGAATAACATTGTTGTTAATTTCAGAGCTGTAACGATTGGGCACTTTGGCTATGGTTAAAGGCAAGTAGAATCGCATACTAGTAGTAGTCATCGATCCTGCTCGAGAGTCTAAACATGCTGTGTGATGTGAAACAATGTCGTCATCTCACTGGCTTCTTCTATGGCGAGCTCTCATTGGCTATTGCTGATCACCTTTCTCAAAACGTGTCATTGCACATCTCACGCTACAAGACCATTGCAGATTTGATGCTGATAAAATCAAACATGTTTGAAAATAGCCATGTCTGGGACTGCTCAAAGATGGGATTGGTGGCCCTCAGATTGAGGCTCTTACCCGCTCACAGTATAGGAGCATCGGTGACGGCCACGCACCCCAAGTAGGCAACGACATGGGGATTTTGTCTCTGATCTCAAAAACTTGTCTGGGACAGCTAAATCGGGGCAAAAATCATGTAGTGTACACCCGGCTTTAGGAGTTAAGACTAGGTTTAGGTAACATGCTAGCTAAGTAGTTAAAGTTAGGGTTAGGAGTTAGGTTAAAGGTTTAAGGTTAGGGTTAGGTTTAAGTGAAGGGTTTAGTTAACATTCTCAGTAGTTGCAAGGTAGATAAAAGGTAGTAAGTAGTTGCAAAGTTAGTAACTAGCTAAATTAGTTTCCAATGTGTCATTGATGAGATTCGATAATGCGTCCTTTTCGGTTGCTAGACGTTCACGTTATACGCCTAACCATCCTCCCTCTTGTTTTAAGTAAGATACTCTCTTTATCTGTGATTGAAATTCACTTTATACAAAATGGTGTACTGCATACCAAAAAAATAACAAAAATGTGTGTGCCTGTCACACATTTTCAATAAGCAATTTGTGTCTATTTCATAATAATCTGTGATACTGGGTTGATACTGTTGATACCTTTTTTCACTCAGCTATCAGAAGAGTAAACTACCTATTAGCTAGATTAGTTCCCAATCAGTAGAAGTCAAACAGTTTTTAATACAGTTTGAGTATGGATCAGGATGAAACGTTCAATACACAGATACAACAAGACCTACTGTGACTGAAGAACAGCTAATACCTTTGTTATGCTACATTATTCATATGCACATAATGTTAGCCATCCTAAAGCAAACAAGGTTTGTTTGCCTACTCTCTACCCTCAGCCCCAGCCCTACATAATCTTTCATCCTCGGTGACTGCTCTGCCATAGACACTTCAGCAAGAAAGATATAAGTTAATATGATATCTGATTTCATTCCAGTGTGTTGCATATGAAAAGGGGAGCAAACTGATCATTTGTGCCACTGTTTCTGACTTGTGAGATGAATGGAGCCAAGACGCGGCCATTGTGCCGTGAAACGCAAGGATGTAATCATCCTCTCCAAACGCTACAGGATGCGGTTTTATGTTGGGTATTGGACTCGGATGTCTCTTTCATTTTTATCGCCTGTGCCTGAGATTTAGATTTTCTTTCTCGCATCAGCAATTCAACAATTAGATGTTTTTTGTATGAATCCGGCCTGTATATGAAATCAATATGTGCCAACTCTTGATGTTTCATAATGGTCCAGTTCTTTATAGAAGTATATTTGGTATAGTTGATTGCTATGCTTCGCTTGACTTTCATTTAGATTCAACACTGCTGTTTGTCTTTACGAATTATATCTGCCATGGTGCAATAGAATATAGAGATCATTTTGTATTTCTTCATGTCAGTATTCAAAACATGTCTGACTGCAAAGTGATTTGAATCAAAGGGTGAGTCAAGGGAGCATCAACAACATTTGATCCAAAATGTTATTTTTTGATTTCTTATATGAAAGTCATTTTAATAAGTAATAAATTAACATACATCTTGAATCCTATGTTCCTGGTTTTGGTCTCTGTCATGTGAGTCTGTTACACACTTTTGTAGAAAATAGTACCTATTTCCTATCTCAAGTTTCCCTTTTTTTCAATCCCAGATGTATTTCAGATGGTCTAACAGATGGTGTTCCTATTTTCCCTCGATCTCTCCTTAATTGTTGGCTCCTGTTTCTCAGAGAACTGTTTCCCGGGTAGTGTTGTCAGAACACTGTTATTGATCCAATGACCTGAGTCTGAGGGAAAAATGTCCTTCAGCCTTTAGACATTTGCTCTAAAAGTCCTTTCATCTGTCATCAACACGTCTCGCTTTAGTAACAAAGCTTGATTACTTTTCAGTTTGAAATTGCACTGAGATGTGGATTGTGAGAAATTCTGTAAAATATGCTTCATGACCTATAACTCAGCTGAAATTTATCATTTTTGTTCCAGGACAAAACTTCCCCTCGTACTTAAGTTATGAGAGGTATGAATGTGGTACTTTTCTTTTTTTTGTTACTTCAAGGCCAGAATACTGAAAGAGTCTGCTTTCAATCCCCTTGCCTTGCTATTCAATAGGGACTTTACAATGGGCTTGTAAATGGTTTGTAGATACTTTATAGACTGTTATGTTATCTCTCTCTCTCTCTCTCTCTCTCTCTCTCTCTCTCTCTCTCTCTGTGTGTGTGTGGACCATATCTGCTGTTTTCTCTATTCTCTCTGAACAATGCATGTTTTTCACTCATACAGAGTTCAGTTGAATGAAAGCAGACATACTCAATTCTATCTTATCAGTTTGTACTGTTTTTAAAAGTCCTGCTGCTTTTTGTTTGAGTTTCAGTCGTAGATTTTTCATATAGCTCTCAAACCTTTTGCAACTAAGAGAGTGTTTCTACACTATTATTATTTCAAATACTACACCCTCACACTACACACACACGCACAAACACATGCATGCACACACACACAAATCTGCATAAACAGCCTGTCAGGTAGAAATGGGATTTCACACTCAACCACACATGCACACACACACACTCACAATATTCTCTGCTGTTACTATTTATTGTATTATATTTATCCTGCTGCAGTCACTTTAACCTGATTACGGCTCGATTCGGTCCTATGAAATTTGAAATTGTGTTTTTTTTTACATTGGATAAAAGTAGAGACTCAGAGCCCAAAAGAATTACACTACCGGTCAAAAGTTTTAGAACACCTACTTATTCAAGGGTTTTTCTTTATTTTTAATATTTCATACATTGTAGAATAATAGTTAAGACATCAAAACTATGAAATAACACATATGGAATCATGTACTAACCGGCTGAGCGTGAAAACCTGACGATCCGGCTGAAACCTGACGTGGGATGGGGGCCTTCCGAGCCAACCGGGGCAAGAAACCTCTCGAGCCAGCTAGGGCATGACAGCCCGACAAGCTGGCTTAGGCACCTCCGGTTCCATCGTTGTCGGGCCCCGGACCCAACGTCACCACCAACCGGAACGTCAGCACTCCCTGATGCTTGGTATGATGGCTTCTGCATTCTATAAGGACCGACACCGGAGATGAGAAGCAGGTATGGGGAGTTGAACATTTAACCCTCCTGTGTTCGTTTCATGTTAATTCATTCTGTGTTCCCGGTCCAAAATGACCGCCCCATTATAGCTGATTATAAATCCATAATAATACATATATTATCACCTAATGTTGTGTTAGGTCTTTTTATCAACTTAAGTTCTTGTGAACATTACATGTTCTGAACTTCTATTTCCTATTTATGGCCTGTAGGCCTCATTGACCTGAGCTCATACGAATAATTTTTGAGTAAAAAAAAGGATAATGTATGGATTATTTGACTATAACAAATACTCAGATGAAGCATATTGTGGTATTTATCACAGACTTACTTTGGGCCTTCTCTTCGTCACCAGTGTCATGATCAAAGATATAAACAAGAGCCTCACTTACAGTATATCGTTTGGTCATTGTGCTGCCACAGAAGGATTTGTGAGCAAGGCCTCAAAAAAGCTTTATATACCAGAGCTGCGAGAAAAGTTCTATATATTATTGAAGCAATGTTGTGATTGTTTGTGAGAATGCCAACAGGTGTGGTTCACGTGGGGGAAAGATTCTATTGGGGAATGGTTCCCGTCGGGGTTGCCATGGAAGCCAAGAAGAGGAGTGAGGTGTGTGTTTGTGCTCAAACACACATGCATGTGGGGGTCTGGGAGAGGAAGTGCGTCCATCTGATGAATGGGCATGTGCCTGAACTAAATGTTATACACCAATTGTAGTCTCTCCCATTCATTTCTAATGACCGGCCTTTTTTGTCCGGGAACACCACAGGTGTACAAAAGTTTAATAAAACACCCAAAACTTTATGAAAATCATCCAAATGTATTTTGTCTGTTCAGATGCCCTGTGTGGACAAAGTCATGGAACCTTATGACAATCAGATTAAATTAACTACATTGTTCATAGACAAAACTTGTAAATGGTTCCAATTAGACCGGAACACAAAAGGATGGTTAATGCTGAACAGACAGGTAACAGGACAGAAACAGCATCAGCACACGGGTATACAAAGACATACAAACATTAATGCAGAAGCAGGGAACAGAGTGGGGAACCAGAAAGATATAGGGAAGGTAATGACAGAGGTTATTGAGTCCAGGTGAGTCCAATAATCGCTGATGCGCGTGACGAGGGGAAAGCAGGTGTGCGTAACGAAGGCAGGGGAGCCTAGCGCCCTCGAGTGCCAGGAGGGAAGAGCTGCAGCAGGCGTGACACAAGTGCTATGATGAAACAAACCCCCCCCCCCCCCCCCCCCCCNCCCGAGGACCGCCACAGGAATGGAAGACCCAGAGTTACCTATGCTGCAGAGGATAAGTTCATTTGAGTTACCAACCTCAGAAATTGCAGCCCAAATAACTGCTTCACTGAGTTCAAGTAAAAGACACATCTCAACATCAACTGTTCAGAGGAGACTGTGTGAATCAGGCCTTCAATTGCTGCAAAGAAACCACAACTGCAGACCACGTGTATGGCGTCGTGTGGGTGAGCGGTTTGCTGATGTTAACGTCGTGAACAGTGTGCCCCATGGTGGCTGTGGGGTTATGGTATTGGCAGGCATAAGCTAATAACAACGAACACAATTGCATTTTATCTATGGCAATTTGAATGCACAGAAATACCGTGACAAGATCCTGGGGACCATTGTGAGGCCCATTTTTTTAAAGGTATCTATTCCCAATCATGTGAAATCCATAGATTAGGGCCTAATGCATTAATTTCACTGATTTTCTCAGATGAACTGTAACTCAGTAAAATCTTAGAAATTGTTGCATGTTGCGTTTATATATTTGTTCAGTATATATTATGACTGCACACTGCAATATTTTATACTACAGTGTTTATAAGTTCAGTAACAAACTGTAGTTCAACAAGTTTTTATCCTCTTCTTTTTATGCATACTGTGTTATCCCCAAAGCCCACACACGCATTTCATACTGCGTATGAAACACAAGCTTAATTTTACATTTATGGCAACAATAAGAAGAAGAGACTTGCTTGGGCAAGAAACACGAGCAATGGACATTAGACTGGTGGAAATTTGTCCTTTGGCCTGGAGTCCAAATTTGAGATTTTTGTTCTAACCACTGTGTCTTTGTGAGATGCGATGTGGGTGAACGGATGATCTCCGCATGTGTATTTCCCACCGTAAAGCATGGAGGAGGAGGTGTTATGGTGTGGGGTTGCTTTGCTGGTGACACTGCCAGTGATTTATTTAGAATTCAAGGCACACTTAACCAGCATGGCTACCACAGCATTCTGCAGCGATACCCCATCCCTTCTGGTTTGGGCTGTTTTTCAAAAGGACAATGACCCAACACACCTCCAGGATGTGTAAGGGCTATTTTACCAAGAAGGACAGTGATGGAGTGCTGCATCAGATGACCTGGCCTCCACAAACCCCCGACCTCAACCAAATTGAGATGGTTTGGGATGAGTTGGACCGCAGAATGAGGGAAAAACACCCAACAAGTGCTCAGCATATCTGGGAAGTCCTTCAAGACTGTTGGAAAAGCATTCCAGGTGAAGCTGGTTGAGAGAATGCCAAGAGTGTGCAAAGTCTTTAAGGCAAATGGTGGCTATTTGAAGAATCTCAAATATAAAATCTATTTTGATTTGTTTAACACTTCTTTGGTTACTATGTGATTCCATATGTGTTATTTTATAGTTTTGATGTCTTCACTCGTATTATACAATGTAGAAAATAGTAAAAATTAAGAAAAACCCTTGAATGAGTAGGTGTTCTAAACCTTTTGACCGGTAATGTGTATCATACACTACAGTTGAGTAACAATGGGAAAGTCATTCTGATTTGAAAGTTGATACACTTGTAACCTTACTTTGGAGACCTACTGAAAAGCTCTTCTTTGTCTACACCCATTCAGCATCGTTCACACGCTCTTAAGCCTTAGCTCCACCCGTATCTTTAAGAACTCACATGAGGCCATGTACTAGACAACCAAAGACTAATGACTGGATTATACTACGTCTATCAACAGATGTCGCAGTGACATCATGAACATTCTATTGTCATCTGACATCAAATTTGGCGTTGTTGTTATGAAAATGTACAAACACAAAAACTACAGGCTGCATGACATCAGGAGTCTGGTGGTCCAAAATAGCATAACTCGTGTATTTTAACACCAATAAACCCACTGTTTAAAAATTTATTTAGTATATGTCAGTCTAGCAAACCAGGCAACTAAATGCAACGTTCTAAACAATGTTTTGGTTAATTTCTAGCTTGTTAGCTAACTAATGTTAAGTTAGCTGGCTAGCCAGTTCAAATAATGACCATATCATATAGCTGACAACATCTTCACTTTAGCTAATTTGTCTTCATTATTACAGGAAAATAAACTCACAACCCTATCATTATTCACACGTTAATGGCAAGCTAATTACAGAAAATAGCTTACATTGTGAGTGTGACGAAATAAAAGCAGAACAATCTACTAGAGAATTTCTGTACTTATTGTTATATCCTAATTTGACTTTGGTACAAGTGATGTTCTTCACATTATCGTCTCTGTTAAACACATGATATATCAAATAAAATCTGTTTATTTGTCACATGCACAGGATACAGAAGGTGTAGTGAAATTGTTTATTGCATAGTGGAGTCTTTTGTTTAGATAGCTAGCTAAACAATTAACCATAATCCAAACTCATAATGTTACTACCCTGCATGAATCTGCAGGTAGCTAACCAACCAGGTTCAATGTTAGTTAGCTAGCTAACATTAGGCTAAAACTAATATTGCAAGTGGCTCTGAGATGTGAATAACATTACTACACATATCATACACGTAATGTTAGCTAGCGAGCCAGCCAGCCAGCTAATGTTAGCTAGCGAGCCAGCCAGCCAGCTAACGTTAGCTAGCCAGCTAACAGTACACTTTAACTTGAAATGAAAATGACCTTCTGAAAAAATGTGAAATGTATAATATCTGAAAATGTAGCTAGCTAGAGCATCTTAGCCATATACATGGATGGACGCTTCTCCCTCTCTGTCATGGATGCCATGGTTGCCCTTTGTTTGAAGATGTAATCCGGAGACAGGTGTTTTTTACAACAGCCTTCTGTGTCTTGTCTTTTTTCGACCCCCTCTGCATATTTGCAATCAAACGACAGACTTTTCTCCATCTCCTTAGCGATCATACTCTAATTCCACCGGGCATTCCACTGATTTCAAAACGCGGTCCTCCAGAAAGTGGAGAGCAGTTCTACTATGTTAAAAAAAGCTGCGTTAGAAAGGATTACCTACACATACTGACTAGCTCATGTTATAGACAGAAGCGTGCTACATGGAAGACCAATCCAAACTCATCTCTCTGCCTTTTCCAGCCCATCCATTATCTCAGCCAAACATGGCTAGCGGGAAGGTTTCCTGTGGCTAAACCAACTAAGATTGGCATACAAGTTTGTTATTAAGGCACATGAAAGTTCACATTTTTCAGAAGGCATTTCCACCAAGAAACGCATTTTGATAAAAAAAGGCTAATTTGTTCAAATGCCTTACCTTCTTCAACAAATTGTACAAAACTCCCTAATAAACCATCACATATGAATTCATTTGACTCGCCTCAGGGCAATGGCAGCAAAAACAGAAAGTACAATTTGAAATAACATGCTTGTGTCTCAATTTAGGATTACGCCTTATCTCATTCCACAGTTATGTTATCTCCCTGTCTTTCAATAATGCTATCTCTCTGACTTTGATCCTTTACCTCTCTCACAGTCTGTGGTTTCCTTAACCAGTCTGCCTCTCAGATTTGTTGGTGTCTGCTGCGGCCCGTTGAGCGTTTCCGCAACCTGTGTCCCGACGAGGTGGCTGACCTCTATCACCACCCAGAGAGTGGCTGACTAGGTAGAGAAACACTTCCAGACCTCCTCCCTCACCATCGCCATACAGGTAATACTGTCGCAGTGCAGTCTGTAGCCGACATGTACAGCATAGGGTCTGAATTTAATTTCAGATCTATATCCATTTGTAATCTTGCTTCCGTTGCTCATTTCTGGTCCATATCAGACAAAATAAGAATAAAAAGTTAATTACTATTCAAGTACTACATTATTTAGAATAATGTGAGCCATATATCCTTAATGTTCTATTGGGTGTGTTAGAGAGAGAGAGAAAGAGAGAGAAAATGAGTAAATAATTAATGACTGAGTGAGTGAGTATGTGAATAACCAATTGAATTGAAGTAAGTCGCCGCCTAAGTGAGTGTGTTAGTGAAAGAAAGTAAAACAACACAACCACAGAGGCTTAGAAAGAACAGGAGTACATCAATCTCACACTTATTCAGCCTGTAGATCTGCATTGGAATAAGAGGCATTACTCAGGCTAGTTGCATCGAGGATTCCCACCTGCTGGAAGAAGATCCCCACCTGCTGGAACAATACAAGAACAGGTACTCCTTGGAATCCCAGGCAGGGTCTGACAGGCAGGCAGCTTATCATTTCACAGGCTCTGTCATTCTGCATAACCTGTGATATATATGGTAATGTTCAAATGGCACCTAGCTCGCTTGGCGGCCCGACACAGAAAATAATTTCATGTGTTCGAAAAAAACTGGGAATAATCTTTACAGGGATATCATTTTCTTTGACTTGAGGAGGCTAGATTTAAATAGTCTGGCCACCACTGCTGCTCCTCGCTGGTTATTATCTATGCAAAGTCACTTTATAAATTACCTCGAGCAACCTGTAGCCCCGCACATTGACTCGGTACTCCCTGTACATAGCCTCATTATTGTTCTGTAATTTTCTTGTGTTACATCTTGATTGTATTTTTTTACTTTAGTTTATTTCGTAAATATTTTCTTAACTCTATTTCTTGAACTGCATTGTTGGTTAAGGGCTTGTAAGTAATCATTTCACGGTAAGGTCTACACTTGTTATATTCGCCACATGTGACAAATACAATTTGATCTGATTTGATTTAGAGAAGTGATGATGTGAGATTAGTTGACACAATGCATACTGTTAGATCATTTGGTCCCACTTTAAATCACATATAGCTTATAAAGGCTTCAAAAAGCCTTCATAAACAGTACATACATGTGTTACAAATCATCTATAACTGTACATCATGCTTTATAAAGGGTTCATAAATGTGGCATAACTGTTTGACATAACCTATAGTCCTAAAATTGAGGCACTGTATCAAAGTCCTAAATTTGAAGAACTGTATCAAGCAACCCTCTCCACAGGAGTTCTGCAGTTCTCTGCAATATGTATCACACGAGTGACAAACAAAATCACACAACACCAACCTGAGAAAGGTGAATGTTAAAATACAGAACTTCATAGACTTCCATAAACCTTACGTTATAATGCAGAGGTTCATCTGTGATCCTATTGTCACCAAATACATTTTTTCCATACAGATGTTCCTTTGAGGTCTTTCATTGCTCTTAGTGATACATTTGTATCCTCAGTTCTCGATGCCTACTGTGGAAAATGCATTATACATATGGATGCTGTAATGTGCTAAATTTTAACTGTATTGTAAATGCATGGGTGATGATGCTGTTAAAACTTCTTAGGGCTAGGGGGGACGGTCACGTCCCACATGCAACAAACATCCGGTAAAATGCAGAGCGCCAAATGCAAATTACAAAAATAGTCATTTTAAACATTCATGAAAATACAAGTGTTTCAAACTCATCAAAAGCATATCATCTTGTTAATCTAACAGCGTTTTCAGATTTCAAAAAGGTTTTACGGTGAAAGCAGAACATTTGATTGTCTGAGAACAGCGGCCCGCACACATATTCAATTAGCATAATAACATAACCAGCAGAGGTGTCACAAAACTCTAAAATAGCGATAAAATAAATCGCTTACCTTTGAAGATCTTCATCTGATGGCAATCCCAAGGGTCCCAGATACACAATAAAAGGTCATTTTGTTCGATAAAGTCCCTATTTATATTCATAAAGCTCTGTTTGGCGCATTTTGTTCAGTAATCCACCTGCTCAAAGGCGTTCATCAATGCAGACAAACAATATCCCAAAAGTACCGGTAAAGTTCGTCGAAACAAGTCAATCAGCGTTTCTAATCAATACTTAGATACCCTAATATGAATATAAACAATAATATTTCAGACGGAATATAGCCTGTTGAATAGAAAAGAAAAAGAGCTAAGAGCGCGCTCATTGTTACGCGCTCAATCCATAACAGTACACTTCCCTAGACCTCAGGAAGAACATCTCTTACTCCTTGGTTATTCAAGATAAAATCCTGAAACCTTTTCTAAAGACTGTTGACATCTATTGGAAGCCATAGGAACTGCAATCTGGGAGCTAAAATACCCTGCTTTGAATAGATGGCCAATTGAAAACAGTGTGACATGACAGATTCAGATTTTCCGGGTGGATTTTCCTTGGGTTTCTGCCTGCCAAATCAGTTCTGTTATACTCACAGACATTATTTGAACAGTTTTAGAAACTTCAGAGTGTTTTCTATCCAATACTACTAATTATGTGCATATCCTAGTTTCTGGGCCTGAGTAACAAGCATTTTACTTTGGGCACACCGGACTCTCCGAACCTCCGAACACTGCCCCCTAGCCCTAACAGGTTAACTGAATCTGACAACTTTCCAAAGAGAAACAATTTCCACACACAGCTTTCATGTGACAGAGGAGACACTAAGGTGTGAATAGAGCTCCATGCTGAAGGACAGAAACAAAACAAAATAAACAAATTAGAAACTTTTGAGATATACAGTGGGGCAAAAAAGTATTTAGTCAGCCACCAATTGTGCAAGTTCTCCAACTTAAAAAGATGAGAGAGGCCTGTAATTTTCATCATAGGTACACTTCAACTATGACAGACGAAATGAGAAAAAGAAATCCAGAAAATCACATTGTAGGATTTTTAATTTATTTATTTGCAAATTATGGTGGAAAATAAGTATTTGGTCA
>QNTS01000292.1:1161125-1174671 GCA_003317085.1 Hucho hucho
GTCTGTCATAGTTGAAGTGTACCTATGATGAAAATTACAGGCCTCTCTCATCTTTTTAAGTGAGAGAACTCGCACAATTGGTGGCTGACTAAATACTTTTTTGCCCCACTGTAAGTGGGGATGAGGATGTGCTGCCCCGATTAATCTGAAGTAAAAATCCTGTCGAATTATTAACGCAGGTATTCTTGAATTCCCAAACGTTCCTAATTATCTCGCACTTTTACCACCAGGTTGGTCCTGAAACCAGACAAACCGTGAAGGTGAGGACTTAATAATACACTCCCTTCAAATGTATCATGTGGCTTCGGCAACAGTCAAATTGTATTAAATAATCATGGTATTTAATTTATAGGTCCCAAGCTCTTCGCACATGTAAATTATTCAATGATCTATTTTAAAATGCTTTGTCTATAATCTTTTGGGGGACGATGGAATGACATTCGCTGACTCGGTGGCTAGGTTGGCTGCCACTCTACAGGGGGTGAAGGGTGTCCGGGGATTCCACCCTTGCCTCCAGCACTGACAGTAGCTTAGACCTGGGTCTGCCTGACAACAACTTTCCTCACTTTCCTCACCTACTCTTTACGTCCGTAGTGAGATATCGGTCACTTTGAGACTAATTATATGATAGCATTTTTGCTTTGTTTTTTATTGAACAAAATATGTGGCTAGCTTGTTGGGTAATCATATTTCTGTTGTTCATAATCTGTTATAACCTCATCACAAACATTTACATGTTATACACTGAACAAAAATTTTAACGCAGCATGTAAAGTGTTGGTCCCATGTTTCCTGAGCTGAAATAAAAGATCCTAGAAATTTTCCATACGCACAAAAAGCTTATTTATCTCAAATTTGTTTACATCCCTGTTAGTGAGCATTTCCCCTTTGCCAAGATAATCCATCCACCTGACAGGTGTGGCATAGCAAGAAGCTGACTAAACAGCAGGATCAATAAATGGGTGCACCTTGTGCTGGGGACAACAAAAGGCCACTCTAAAATATACAGTTTTATCACACAACACAATGCCACATATGTCTCAAGTTTTGCGGGAGCGTGCAATTGGCATGCTGACTGCAGGAATGTCCACCAGAGCTGTTGCCAGAGAATTGAATGTTAATTTCTATACCATAGAACGTCGTTTTAGAGAAGATGAGAGTACTTACAACTGGCCTCACAACTGCAGACCACGTGTATGGCGTCGTGTGGGTGAGCGGTTTGCTGATGTCAATGTCGTGAACAGTGTGCCCCATGGTGGCTGTGGGGTTATGGTATTGGCAGGCATAAGTTAATAACAACGAACACAATTGCATTTTATCTATGGCAATTTGAATGCACAGAAATACCATGACGAGATCCTGAGGACCCTTGTGAGGCCCATTTTTTTAAAGGTATCTGTGACCAACAGATGCATATCTGTATTCCCAGTCATGTGAAATCCATAGATTAGGGCCTAATGCATTCATTTCAATTGACTGATTTTCTCAGATGAACTGTAACTCAGTAAAATCTTAGAAATTGATGCATGTTGCCTTTATATATTTGTTCAGTATATATTATGAATGCACACTGCAATATTTTATACTACAGTGTTTATAAATTTAGTAACTGTAGTTCAACAAGTTTTTATCCTCTTCTTTTTATGCATACTGTGTTATCCCCAAAGCCCACACACGCATTTCATACTGCATATGGAACACGAGCTTAATTATACATTTATGGCAGTTGCCATGAGAGCAGTGTTCGGCCTGAACTGTGGAAGAATATTGAAATGTTAATGGTGCCATTTGAGCAGAAGACATTAAAGCTGGAATCCTTAATGGTGAAACTGCCACGTCTGTTTGCGATATAACAACAACAAAGAAGTTACTGCAAACAACGCACACAGTTTTTTCCCCTCTGACATCATTGCACGCGCGATAGAACAGCAGCATATGTACTGCAATTGTTTTTTTATGACGATGCTCAATGATCCCCAGCTATGCTTCGTCAACAAAACAAAAACAATGACAATGGCCTTAAGGCGGACAGTGAAGCTGTTTCCCCTACTGTGGATTCCATCTTTGATTAAGTCAATGGATGCGTGGAAGACTGCATTCCAGTGTGATTTAACACATAGAGATCAAAGTCAGTCTTTGCAGAATATATTATTAAAAAAGACTGAAACACTGTATGCTCAAATATACTGTAATTTGTTTTATGTTTTTTTAAGTGTATAAGGAATTGCTTTATGTGCATCGTTTTTTATAATACCATACCTACTACCGCATCATTTGAATATCCTTGAAAAAAATAATATTTTAATCGATCTACATTAATTTTTATATAGTTTGAAATGGTATTCATTGAGATTATGGTTATGGCACTATTAGTAAGTAAATGTACAACACATTTGAATTAGTCTCAGCCTTGTGAATTTGTATTATTTTTATTAAATATTTCCAGTATATTTCATAACACAGTGCATACTGTTAGATCATTTGGTCTCACTTTAAATGACATACAGCTTATAAAGGCTTCATAAAGCCTTCATAAAGCCTTCATAAACAGTACATACATGTGTTACAAATCATCTATAACTGTACATCATGCTTTATAAAGGGTTCATAAATGTGGCATAACTGTGTGCCATAACCACCAATTTAAAAGTAGAGACTCCGAGCTAGAAATATGTATATCATACACTGCAGTTGAGGAACAATGAAAAAGTAATTATGTTTTGAAAGTTGATAAAAGTGTAACCCCACTTTTGAGAAAATGGAGTAAAAATAAACTTTATCTAGTCCTTGACCTATATCCTAATCTCACTTTGATGCAGGTCATGTTGTTCATCACATTACCTTCTCTGGTAAACACACACTATATCAGAACACATCTAAGATTTTTTGTCACATGGGACAGGATACAGAAGGTGTAAATGGTACAATGAAATGGTTACTTGCAAGCTATCTAGCTAAATAATGAACCATAATCCCAACTCTAATGCCGCGTTCAAAACAACTGGGAACTCCAAAAAATAAATACTCAGACTGGGAAAAATGTATTTGAACGGTCATCCAACTCGGAATTTCAACTTGGGAATTCAGGCCTCTTTCTAGAGCTCCTATATAGATCATGCACGTAATGTTAGCTAGCGAGCCAGCCAGCTAACCTTAGCTAGCTAACAGTACACTTCAACTTGCAATGAAAATGACTTTCTGACTAAATTAGAAACGTATAATATATAGAACATTTCCTAGACTCTTACCCGCATACATGGATGAACACTTCTCCCTCTGTCATGGATGCCATGTTTGCCCTTAGTTTCAAGAGTTTTATACAACCGCTTTCTTTCTGTGTTTTCTTTTTGGACTCTCTCCGCATTTGGCAATCACCTCTCTTCTTCCACCGGGCATTCCATTGATTTCAAAACTCTATCAACTACTTCCGTGACAACGACACCGTTTCTTCCCCACCATTGTCATCAGAAGACTCTACAATGTCTGGTTCAATTAAAATGTTTTTTCCTAAATCAGGGATTTCCTCATTGTCTGATTCATTTTCAGAGTCAGATAGAGTCAGCATGGCATGATCATCCTCCAGAAAGTAGTCCATCACAACGTTTTCCAAATTAACTTTGTCGATAGTGCTATTAACTTCAGGCCAGAAATGTTGAGAAAAGTAGCAAAACTTTTTCAGTTCTTCATGATGTCTTTCAAAAAAACCTGCGGTAGAAAGGATTATCTACCATACTGAGCAGCTCATGTTATGGACAGAAGCAGCTACATGGCAGACCAATCCAAACTAATTTCTTGGCATGTCCAGCCCATCCATTACTACAGCCAATCATGGCTAGTGAAGGTTCCTTAATTTTTCCGTGGCTAAACCAACTAGGCTCGCTATTTAACAATTTTCATTTCAGAAGGCATTTCTGCCCCAAAAAAATGTTTCATTAAAAAAAACAAAAGAAAACTTCAGTTGCCTCCTGTGAAGTAGTGATGTGCAACATACGCCTAGGATCACATATGACATTAACCTGTGCTTTTTGAAAGGGTGGCATAAGCACTGCTTAATAAAGGCCTTATACATCAAATTAAATTGAGGCTTCACAAAGCATTTTTAACTCTGTCATGCATCTTGGTAGAGCATTGCAATGCCAGGATATTGGGTTCGATTCCTAACACCACCTGTACGTAAACATTTATTCACTCAAGATTGTAAGTCACTTTGGATAAAAGCGTCTGCAAAATTGTATATGTTATATTGTTTTCCACTAAAACATTTCTAGGATGGCCCAACCTCTTTCCCTCTTGGGTGCATAGTCAATTTTGGACCTGACCTCAACTTCCCCCAAAATGCTGTGCTGCAGGATGACACACACTCTATTAGTAGAAAAACAACATATTTTTCTGTGTTCACAACAATGTTTACACCACATCAGGGGATGACTTTTGACGTCTGGGAAAAATCTAAGTGAGCATGCCCTGCTCTGTTGTTTGGTTAGTGGATTTTCTGTAGTGCAGTAAGCGAAAGTATGATGTGATTCGGCTGCCAATGGAATGGGTGGAGTAAAAGGCCAGCAGCACTCAGTATTACTCAGAGCCCCATGAAATGACACCATATTCAGTGCATTCGGGAAAGTATTCAGACCCCTTCCCTTTTTCCACCTTTTGTTGTTACATCCTTATTCTAAATTGGATTACATTAATTGTATTCCTCATCAATCTACAGACAATGCCCCATAATGATGAAGTGAAAAAATGGGGTTTTATACATTTTTGGAGTCAACTTGTACATCTTCATAGGAGTCCACCTGCGGTAAAGTAAATTGATTGGACATGATATGGAAAGGCACACACCTGTCTCTACAAGGTCCCACAGTTGACAGTGCATGTCAGAGCAAAAACCAAGCCATGAGGTTGAAGGAATTGTCCGTAGAGCTTCAAGACAGGATTGTGTCAAGTCACAGATCTGGGGAAGAGCGCCCCACCACTCCCTAAGTAGTTAACTACTTAGGGAGCAGTCCCGACACTACCCGGTGAAATGTAAGGCGCCAAATTCAAAATCCAAAAGTTGAATTATCAAACATTCATCAATATACAAGTGTTGCATAGTCATCAAAAGCTCTGATTCTTGGCAATATCACAGCGTTGTCAAATTTCAAAAAGGCTTTACGGCGAAAGCACAACATTTGATTGTTTGAGGATAGCCCCTCTCATATTTTATGCATTAGCATAAATCCATAACCAAAGCGGGTCTCATAAAACGCATAAAATCGCTAATATAAAATCCCTTACCTTTCAAAGAACTTCTGCTGAGGGCTTCCCAAGTGTCCAACGAAGACATCCAATGGTTCTTTTGTTCGAAAAAGTAATTTATTATATCCATAAATCTCTGGCGCGTTATGATCATAAAATACAGCGTCCACTCGCCCATTGAACCGTGAAGAGAACACATTCAACCTATACCTATACACTTGTCCAAGAACAATCAAACATCATTGATAATTGTATCCTTAGGAACACTTTTATGTATATTTACTATAATATTTCAACCGGATTATAAACTGGACGATAGGAAAGGAAAAAAATACAGCACGCGAGCCCGTGAACGCACATCCTCTTCTGTTTACATCCGATGACTAGTTCGAAATTCTTCTTCTATTAACATCCAGAGCAACCTAACATCACCAAACACTGTCTAGAGACTGTTGACATCCAGTGGAAGCAATAGGTACTGCAATCTTACTCCCATATATAGCTGTTTTCAATAGGGAGGGGTTCAAAATGAGGCAATGTGTCAAAAACAATTTTTACAGGACAGAAATTCCTCGGGTTTTTGCCTGCTATATCAGTTCTGTTATACTCACAGACAATATTTTAACACTCTTAGAAACTTCAGAGTGTTTCCTATCCAATAGTACTAATTATGTGCATATCCTAGTTTCTGGGCCTGAGTGGCAGGCCTTTTACTTTGGGCACGCCAGACTCTCCAAAACAGACACCTCAGCTGCCGCTCCCTAAGAAGTTAAAGGGAGTGCTCCTAATCTCAGCTTGTTACCTGTATAAAAGACACCTGTCCACAGAAGCAATCAAAAGATTGTAGACCTACACAAGGCTGGAATGGGCTACAAAACCATCGCCAAGCAGCTTGGTGAGAAGGTGGTCAACATTTGGTGCGATTATTCGCAAATGGAAGAAACACAAAAGAACTGTAAATCTCCCTCGGCCTGGGGCTCCATGCAAGATCTCACCTCGTGGAGTTGCAATGATCATGAGAACGGTGAGGAATCAGCCCAGAACTACACGGGAGGATCTTGTCAATGATTTCAAGGCAGCTGGGACCATAGTCACCAAGAAAACAATTGGTAACACACTACACCGTGAAGGACTGAAATCCTGCAGTGCCCGCAAGGTCCCCCTGCTCAAGAAAGCACATATACATGCCTGTCTGAAGTTTGCCAATGAACGTCTGAATGATTCAGAGGACAACTGGGGGAAAGTGTTGTGGTCAGATGAGACCAAAATGGAGCTCTTTGTCATCAACTCAAGAAGAAGCACAGAAGAAGCACATTGAGGTCCTGGAGTGGCCTAGCCAGTCTCCAGACCTTAATCCCATAGAAAATCTGTGGAGGGAGCTGAAGGTTCGAGTTGCCAAACGTCAGCCTCGAAACCTTAATGACTTGGAGAAGATCTGCAAAGAGGAGTGGGACAAAATCCCTCCTGAGATGTGTGCAAACCTGGTGGCTATCTACAAGAAACGTCTGACCTCTGTGATTGCCAACAAGGGTTTTGCCACCAAGTACTAAGTCATGCTTTGCAGAGGGGGTCAAATACTTATTTCCCTCATTTAAATACAAATCAATTTCAAAAAAATTTCACATGCGTTTTTCTGGATTGTTTTGTTGTTATTCTGTCTCTCACTGTTCAAATAAACCTACAATTAAAATTATAGACTGATCATTTCTTTGTCAGTGGGCAAACGTACAAAATCAGCAGGGGATCAAATACTTTTTTCCCTCACAGTATATATATATATATATACAGTATATTAAGAGTACCAGTCGAAAGGTTGGACACACCTACTCATTCAAGGGTTTTTCTTTATTTTTACTATTTTCTACATTTTAGAATACTAGTGAAGAAATCAAAACTCTGAAATAACACATGGAATCATGTAGTAACCAAAAAAGTGTTAAACAAATCAAAATATTTTTCAATCCTCAAAGTTGCCAACCTTTGCCTTGATGACAGCTTTGCACACCCTTGGCATACTTTCAACCACCTTCATGAGGTAGTCACCTGGAATGCATTTCAATTAACAGGTGCACCTTGTTAAAAGTTAATTTGTGGAATTTCTTTCCTTCTTAATGAGTTTATTTATTTATTTTATTTAACCTTTATTTAACGAGGCAAGTCAGTGCGCTGCTCTATGGGATTCCCAATCATGGCCGGTTGTGATACAGCCATTCATGGTCAAATAAACTACTACTAAACGACACCAATAAGAAGAAGAGACTTGCTTGGGCCAAGAAACAGGAGCAATGGACATTAGACCAGTGGAAATCTGTCCATTGGTTTGATGAGTCAAATTTTGAGATTTTTGGTTCCAAACGCTGTGTCTTTGTGACATGCAGAGTAGGTGAACGGATGATCTCCGCATGTGTGGTTCCCAATGTGAAGCATGGAGGAGGAGGTGTGATGGTGTGGAGGTGATTTGCTGGTGACGCTGTCAGTGATTTATTTAGAATTCAAGGCACACTTAACCAGCATGTCTACCACAGCATTCTGCAGCGATGCACCACCTGGTTTGCGCTTAGTGGGACTATTATTTTTTTTTCAAAAGGACAATGACCCAACACACCTCCAGGCTGTGTAAGGGCTATTTGACCAAGAAGGAGAGTGATGGAGTACTGCATCAGATGACCTGTGTTCCACAATCACCCGACCTCAACCCAATTGAGATGGTTTGGGATGAGTTGGACTGCAGAGTGAAGGAAAAGCAGCCAACAAGTGCTCAACATATGTGGGAACATTTTCAAGTCTGCGGGAAAAGCACTCCTCATGAAGCTGGTGAGAGAATGCCAAGAGTGTGCAAAGCTGTCATCAAGGCAAAGGGTGGCTACTTTGAAGAATCTAAAATCTAAAATATATTTATGATTCCATATGTGTTATTTCATAGCTTTGATGTCTTCACTATTCTACAATGTAGAAAATAGTAAAAATACAGAATAACCCTTGAATAAGTAGGTGTGTCCAAACTTTTTACTGCTACAGTATTTACATATACTGTACATATATTTATACATTATTTTACTTTTTTAGATTTGTGTGTGTTGTTGTGTATTGTTAGATATTACTGCACTGTTGGATCTAGGAACACAAGCATTTCACTACACCCACAATAACATCTGCTAAATATGTGTATGCTACCAATAACATTTGATTTGATTTGATTTTGTCCAACCTGAAACTACCGCATCAGGTATTCCTCTTCTGTTCCCAAGCTGGAGACCAGGACTTGATTACAAACTGTTACAATGGTGCCAACGTTTTGTGGATGATCTTTCAGTGGGGGAGTGGGTGAATGTGTTAAAGACCTGACTAGGCCGAGCACTGCTCAGTATTGTTCGTTTTTGTTGTGTGTACTGAGGAACATTTACTGGAACTTTCAGAAGGAAGACACTTTCAATGTCTTTAGGTTGGGGGCTTTCATCAAGGTAAGTGTTTCTTGGTGTAATGCCGACTCCAAGCTATTGCACACACAGCACATACTGTATAAGCCTGGGATATCAACCATTCAAAGTTGGCCTTAGAGGGAGTGACAATAGAATTCTATAGGAGCGACCTTACTGAGTAAAGTATTTGTCATTGTCACAATTATTGCTAAACCTTGTCCATTTCCACAGTTTATCTTCTTAACTGTGTATTTTACTAACCCTAAATAATGAAGGCCAAGATTGATGCATTGGTCCACCAGACCTTCCACGCATTTGGGAAGAAGTGTCTGGGAAATCAAATCAAATTAAAATGTATTTGTCACGTGCGCCGAATACAACATGTGTAGACCTTACAGTGGAATGCTTACTTACAGGCTCTAACCAATAGTGCAAAAAGAGGTATTAGGTGAACAATAGGTAAGTAAATAAATAAAAACACCAGTAAAAAGACAGTGAAAAATAACAGTTGCAAGGCTATATACAGTAGCGAGGCTATAAAAGTAGCGATGCTACATACAGACACCGGTTAGTCAGGCTGATTGAGGTAGTATGTACATGTAGATATGGTTAAAGTGACTATGCATATATGATGAACAGAGAGTAGCAGTAGCGTAAAAGAGGGGTTGGCGGGTGGTGGGTGGCGGGACACAATGCAGATAGCCCGGTTAGCCAATGTGCGGGAGCACTGGTTGGTCGGGTCAATTGAGGTGGTATGTACATGAATGTATAGTTAAAGTGACTATGCATATATGATAAACAGAGAGTAGCAGCAGCGTAAAAGAGGAGTTGGGGGGGGGCGCACAATGCAAATAGTCCGGGTAGCTATTTGATTACCTGTTCAGGAGTCTTATGGCTTGGGGGTAAAAACTGTTGAGAAGCCTTTTTGTCCTAGACTTGGCACTCCGGTACCGCTTGCCATGCGGTAGTAGAGAGAACAGTCTATGACTGGGGTGGCTGGGGTCTTTGACAATTTTTAGGGCCTTCCTCTGACACAGCCTGGTGAAGACCTCCTGGATGGCAGGCAGCTTAGCCCCAGTGATGTACTGGGCCGTACGCATTACCCTCTGTAGTGCCTTGCGGTCGGAGGCCGAGCAATTGCCGTACCAGGCAGTGATGCAACCAGTCAGGATGCACTCGCTGTTGCAGCTGTAGAACATTTTGAGGATCTCAGGACCATTGCCAAATCTTTTTCGTTTCCTGAGGGGGAATAGGCTTTGTCGTGCCCTCTTCACAACTGTCTTGGGGTGTTTGGACCATGATAGTTTGTTGGTGATGTGGACACCAAGGAATTTGAAGCTCTCAACCTGCTCCACTACAGCCCTGTCGATGAGAATGGGGGCGTGCTCGGTCCTCCTTTTCCTGTAGTCCACAATCATCTCCTTAGTCTTGGTTACGTTGAGGTGAGGTGTCATGTGACTAACATGACATCACTTTAGAGCGTATGTCTTCCTTCAGCACAACATGTCACCCTTTATAAGCACATGTTTATAGTGGGTTATGTCCCATCTGACATTGGTGATTATGTCACACAGTTATGCCACATTTATGAACCCTTTATAAAGCATGACATAGAAGTTACATATTCTTTGTAACACATTAATATACTGCTTATGAAGACATTTTGAAGGCTTTATGAAGCCTTAATAAGCTGAACGTCATTTAAAGCGAAACCACTGTCAGATCCACAGCACATTCCCAACCTGCTCTGGCGTCCTCTGCACGCTGAAGATTTTAATATGCATCCAAGGAATTTGCCTGAGAACAAAGGTGCTTACTTGAAGAGATCTTTGAATAAGTGCAACATCCTCTTCAAATGGCACCCGGTCCCCTGATAATGCCTCCACCATTGAAATGTTTAATCACATAAGAATCCAAGATGGCGTAACAGTGCAGACATGGTTTGTCATTTCTCCCGTGTACATTTTGTATTTTTCGTCTTTTTTGTATATATTTAATTTTATTTTCAATCTCTTTTCCATTTTTAAATTAAATATACCTTCCGGTAACCAGCCTCACCCAATGTGATGCGGATCCGCTATTTTTAGACCTTATAGCCAGAACCTACATCAGAAGCTAGCCATTAGAAGCTAACCAGCTAATTAGCTACTAGCTATTTAGTCATTGTCAGCCACTGCTAGCGGTCTTTACCTTCTGCACAGACACCAGCCATTTTTAGCCTCCATAATACTTGCTAACCTGCCAGTATCGGACTGTTTTCTCCACTACAACGCCGGATTCCTGCCGTAAACCCTGGACCATTAGTCCTGATCATCACAGCTAACTAGCTGCCACCGAGTGGCCCAGCCCCGAAGTTAGCTCTGAGCCAGGCCCACCTCCCGGCCTGCTCAGTGATCACTCGGCTACACAGCTGATGCCTCCCGGACCCTACCCCAACACGGCTAGAATCCACTACTCCACCGGATCCTTGCCGTAAGCTCTGGACCTTTGCATCGGATCATCGTTGCTAGCTAGCTGCTAGTGGCTTTAGTGGCTAACGCCCCTGTCCCGAAGCTAGCACCAGTTAGCCGCAAGTCAGGCGCATCTCCCGGCTAGCAATCGAAATTACTCCAACTGCAATACCTCTTTCGACAACTGGCCTGGACCCTTTGTTGACATGACGCCCCGCCGTACCACCACGACTGGTCTGCCGACGTAACTCCATTTGCTGTGCCCTCAACCGGCCTTTGCCGGACGTCGGAGCAGACGCTTCATACTAGCCCCGGCCTGCTAACTTTAAATGCTGTGTCTCCCGCTTGCTTGCGTAGTAACGACGACCCCGCGGCTTCCCTGTTTCATCTATTGCTGTTCACTGGACCCAATGATCACTTGGCTACATAGCTGATGCCTACTGGACTCCATTTTGTTTATTTTTTTGTTTCTCTGTCGGCCCCAGCCTCGAACTCAGGCCCTGTGTGTAGTTAACCAACCCTCTCTGCCCATTCATCGCCATTGTTGTTGTCTTAGCTGATTAGCTGTTGTTGTTTTACCCGTTGTTGTCTTAGATAGCTCTCCCATTTAACTACTTGGGGCGCAATATCACAGCGTTGTCAGATTTCAAAAAGGCTTCTCGGCGAAAGCACTACATTTGATTGTTTGAGGGTAGCACCTCCACATTTTTTTCTATTAGCATAAATTCAAAAACCATCGCGGTTCACACAAAACACATTTCACAGCAAAAACAAATCAATTACCTTTTGAAGAACTTCTGCTGAGGGCTTCCCAAGTGTCCAACGAAGACAATCCATGGTTCTTTTGTTAGACAAAGTCATGTATTATATCCATAAATCTCCGTTTGGTTGGTGCGTTATGATCAGAAAATACAGCGTCCACTCGCCCATTGAACCGTGAAGAGAACTCGTTCAACCTATACCTATAAACTTGTCCAAGAACAATCAAACATCATTGATAATGTATCCTTAGGAACACTTTTATGTATATTTAGTATAATATTTTAACCGGATTATAAGCTGGGCGATAGGAAAGGAAAAAACCACAGCGCGCAAGGCCATGAACGCGCATCCTCTTCTGTTTACTTCTGGTGACCACTTCCTAATTCTTCTTCTATTACCATCCAGATCAACTAAACAGAATCAAAACACTGTCTAGAGACTGTTGACATCCAGTGGAAGCAATAGGTACTGCACTCTTACTCCCTTATATGGTCATTTTCAATAGGGAGGGGTTCAAAATGAGGCAATGTGTCAAATACACTTTTTCCAGGACAGAAATTCCTCGGGTTTTCACCTGCCATATCCGTTCTGTTATACTCACAGACAATATTCTAACAATCTTAGAAACTTCAGAGTGTTTCCTATCCAATAGTACTAATTATGTGCATATCCTAGTTTCTGGGCCTGAGTGGGAGGCATTTTACTTTGGGCACGCCAGACTCTCCAAAACCGTCACCTCGGGAGCTGCTCCCTAAGAAGTTAACACCTGTGATTGCTTTATGCCTCGCTTTATGTCTCTCTCAAATGTCAATACGCCTTGTATACTGTTGTTTAGGATTGTTAACATCATAAGCCTCCTCCCTAAGTTTGTTTTATTCACTGCTTTAGCACACTCCGCCAACCCTGATGTCCTTGCCGTGTCTGAATTCCAGCTTAGGAATGCCACCAAAGATTCTGAGATTTCCATCCCCAACTACAACATTTTCCGTCAAGATAGAACTGCCAAAGGGGGAGGAGTTGCAATCTACTGCAGAGATAGCCTGCAAAGTTCTGTCATACTTTCCAGGTCTATGCCCAAACAGTTCTAATTTTAAAAATGAATCTCTCCAGAAATAAATCTCTCACTGTTGCCGCCTGTTATAGACCCCCCTCAGCTCCCAGCTGTGCCCTGGACACCATATGTGAATTGATTGCCCCCCGTCTATCTTCAGAGTTTGTTCTGTTTGGTGACCTAAACTGGAATATGCTTAAGAACAAATTCTTATTTTCAATGACGGCCTAGGAACAGTGGGTTAACTGCCTGTTCAGATAGCAGATGTCCTGAAAGAGCTTCAAAACCTGGATCCCTACATATCAGCTGGGCGAGACAATCTGGACCTTCTCTTTCTAAAATTATCCGCCGCCATTATTGCAACCCCTATTACCAGTCTGTTCAACCTCTCTTTCGTATCGTCTGAGATGCCTAAAGATTGGAAAGCTGCTGCGGTCATCCCCCTCTTCTAAGGGGGTGACAGTCTAGACCTAAACTGTTATAGACCTATTTCCATCCTGCACTGCTTTTCTAAAGTCTTCGAAAGCCAAGTTAATAAACAGATCACTGAGCATTTTAACCTCTCAGGGATCACTGCACAACTTGACCGTTTTGGAGAGCCTGGCGTGCCCAAAGTAAAATGCCTC